>CAKAEH010001445.1:0-60779 GCA_916381525.1 Cercopithifilaria johnstoni
GAAATGTGATTGCCTATTGGAACAATACGTGCAGTATCCGTTACAACTGATTCAATGAAACTTGAAAGTATCGTTGCCCAGCACGGAATATATCTTAGCGATGAGGGAAATCTATCGACGAATAACATTGTGTATAACATCTGAAATTTCATCACTTTATTTATAAATTTTATTTGCGCTGATAGTGATCGAGAAGAATGCGCAATTGACGCATGGAATGTTCTCGTCTAAATAGCCTATCAGTAAGAAAGATTCTGAAACTTTTATCACTAGCATTTTATCAAACATCCTTGTAATGTTTGTCGAAATATATTGTTCTAACTGAATAAGTAAAGGATTTTCAAGAAGTTGCAACATCTGAAATGTAGTTGTGGGAAAATTTTAATGATAAACATATCGTATCACTTGCTATCGTATTACTCGAGTAAAATGACAATCCACGTTGATAACCTTCTAAGGAATAATCAGGGAAGTTAAGCAAGAGCAGTAGAAGACGTCGCATTGCCAGTAAATGCAACCTGATGTATCGATGGTCAATGTGGGATGGACTACCGCATCACGATAATGACGCTCCTCCTCCTACTGTGAAATGGCCACAAATGCGCTAAATACATAAGATTATAATAGAGAGTGAAGGAAGAAGGAGAAAATGATTGATGGAATATCAATCATGGATAAATATCCATTTAATGTTATGTACGAAGCGTAAAACATATGGTTCCTGATCCGGAATTATAATTCCATTTTTGTTTACGCTCGATTTTTTCAATGATAATATAAAGAAGCAGTCAAAAGATATCGTGTGTGTTATATTATCAATATTATTTACTTTGATCGTTGCGATCGTTGGTGTTTTGAATATTAGAACAAAATAACTTAAGCATCAATTTATAATTAATTTAGTGAATCAATTCAAATTACTAATTAATTTTTTGCAGCTCAATAACTTTTAGATTATTCCATTATAATCCATTGCAGTCAGATTTATCAATTGATATTATCTTATCATTTGCTTTCTCAAATGGGTTCAATATTGATTAAAATATTCCAAATCGTTTTACTCTATATATTCTTTAATTAGAAATTTTTGAAAGCTTGATATTGCTAATAGGCTGCATTTTTCTTCATCCTTTAAATGCCACTGCCGCATCTTTACCTCAGCTCAAATCAAATTTTGTCAAGCGTAAAATACCATAATCTTTGATTTGATTCAGTTAAATGATTTCCGTTCCGGAATATTTCTTAGGATCAGGATGAACAAGCAATTAAAGGTAGCAAAATGCTATAATTGTTTTTGCAAATAAAATGTGATGCGGGAAATATAGCATTGATGAATTATCCGCAATACACCATTATGGTCGGTGAAAATAAAGCTAAAAGCTAAAAGCCGACAATTTTTATTTGATAAAAAATAATTAAGTTTAAATTGATGGATAAAGATCATATTACAGTATCAATTACGTTGATAATATTATGGTGTCAATAACGTAGTAAATATACATATTAATATAATAGCTAGCGGATTGATCAAAACAACTCATTAAAGTATAAATGTATTTATATTACAGATAAAACAAAGATCCTAAAGCAATAATCACTTCTTTCTAATTACTTTTTGATGATTATTAGCGTATCAGGTGAATGCATCGAATATTTCAAATGGAAATATAAATTATAAAACATAATTATAAATCAATTATCAATTATCATATCTGCGATCATTGAATGAACAAAGCTCCCAATATGCAATACTTGTTCCCAAATAATTAAAATTAAGTTTCTGCCATTTCTATAAAGATTTCTATCGGACATCATTAATTTTTATGTTAACTTCTCATTAAGAAATATAATAAATAATCACTGATAAAATTGTTATAAACTTTCTTTCAGATTTGATGTTGTCATTATCACCTTGTCACCCTCAACAGTTATAGTTACCATATCCGTTAATTATAATTGTTCTACTTTCAGCAAACATCAATATCATTTATTGTCAAATCTACAATTTCTTTTTTTTATTATTTCAAGTGGCATGAAATGTCAAATGATATAGTTAATGATATAGTCAAAATGTCAAATGATATAGTTATTGATAATTATGACATTTAACATACATAATTATCGATAATGATATCAGGTATTGATAATTATACCATTTGATAATTATATCATTTAACATTTGCATATTTATGTCAAAACGAATGTTTGTTTTATAATTCCATGACATTTTTATCGCATTTGTTATAATTCATCAAATTTTTTTCATTATTGTAAGGGCATGTTGTAATTGGTTGAGATAATAATTAATCAATTATCATTGAGACAGTTTTATCAGTTAAAATTTTATCAAATTAATGATAACACTCCGGTACTACCAAACTTACAATTCTCTCTTTTTAATTAAACAATGAATTATATTTAAAATTACATTATATTGTATTTGAAATTATTGTATTAATTATATCATACTGGCTGTCATGATGTGCCATATTTTGTGCTGCTCTAAATTGCACAGGATTAAATGACTTATTAATTACTGTAATGCATTCATTTATTCTTTTAAATTAATCAACTAAATGTGCAATGAATATTCATAATAGTTACTGTTATAGCTGGCTGGTAAGCAAGTCAGAAAATCCAGAAAATTGGGAAATCAGAAAATTCTAAAGCAAGAAAACCAGAAAATTTTGAAATCAGGAAAAATTGATGAATTATATTTGAATTGATAAATATTAATCATTTATCATTATCAAGTGATTGATATCAAGACAAGAAGACAAGGGAGTGATTTGTAGGAAAAGGGATAAAATATATAAAACATTGCAAAATATTAGTAAATAGAGATTGACCCTTAGCTTATATTTAGTCTTTGTTATTATCCTTAAAACAATATATTTAACGATAAAATAGTCAAGCAGTTTAACTAAAAGAGAGGAAAAGATGATGTTATCAATCTCAGTTTCAATCATTGCAAACATCTTAAGCCTCTAATAAATTAGCCTTCTTGATTAATTTCATTAGCATAGCCAATTTTACACTTGTCAACAAATTTCTTCTTGGCTCATTTCATCAGCCACTTATTTCTAAGTGATAATGATAAATATTTAAGCAATATGCCTTAAACAAATTACAATGATAAATTAAAATACAAATTTTTTTGTTTTGATTTCAAATTATCAAAGAGATTGACCGCAAAATAATTTGAAGATAAATTTTAAATCGAAAATTAGCTAATAATTTAATTTGTACGAAAATATTCTTTATCTAAAAGAAATTGAACTATCTAAGGTTAATCGGTTTGAATTTGAAAATGTAATTAAAATATAAAATTTGCAGGAAAAAAATTCCACCTTGAAAATTTTCAAATTTCACTAAAAGATCTAAATAATTAGCAATATAATTTAATGATATCACCAATTTTTAATAGTAACATAATATAAGATGATGAGTTGATAAGAAATATATTTGATTATCATATCAGTAAATTTAAATTTGATTTTTAAAGAATAAAACAAAATCTAATACCTTTTAATAAATAAGATGAGATAAGCCTAAGCCTATTTTATTAGTAATAATAATGAAGCATTTTCTGCTAATTACTTCAGGTGTTTAATTTTTTTTGTTCATACTGAGAATGTCCAAATGATTTAAAGCAATCAAAAAACCGTAATATTTCAAAAGACACCGAAATGTGGTAATTTGAAGCGGAAAGATACATATGAATTGTTGAAAAGGAAGAGGTTGTTAATAAGAAATGTTTCTTACAAAAGAAAAGTTAATCATAGGGCGGTAAATAATCAATCTGTTACAAAAGCGCTTAGCAATAAGCGCTTCTATTAAAAAAACAAAAAGGATGTCAAATGTCATGTCATCCGAGGACACAATTCATCAATACGCAAATCTTAACTATACCCTTTTTTTTGTAATATTTATTTAACCGAAATCGGAAATAGGAAATAAGGAATAAGTTTACATCCGGAAAAAAGTGATTATTACACGGAGGAAACGATTATAATAATATATGATGAAAAAGGCGGAATAAAAAGGGGAAAATATCCACAATATCTTAAGTGGTCATCTCCATTCAATTGCTAATAATAATTCACTGAACATATGATGATATGTATTTTATGCACGCATATATCCATCTTATCATTCTACATTTGTACAACAAAGAAATGATGCGCAAAAGGAATGATGAAAAAAGAATGGATGAAGTTGACAAGGTCATCATTATATTATTGTATCATCATCATCATAACAATTATAACTACCGTATATTATGCGAGAATAGTAAAGAAAGTTTTAAATACAAAAAACAATGGGAATAAAAATTAATTGCTAAATTCTCATATTTTTTTAAATTAAATATTTCATTTCGATTAAATTGTTTACATAAATAAATAAACTTTCAAATCATTTAGATAAATTAGAAAAAAATGAAAATTTCTTTTAAATGTTTTTGCTAATTTTAGGACTTATTTAATTGATAGAAATAATTAAAATAAAAAAGTGATAAAATAAAGAGAATTTTATTTTGTGATAATGCGATAATTAATGTTTATTGATAAATCACTCCTAATAATGATAAAAAATTGTACCCCGTGAAAAACAAAACATTGATCAAATTTTATTTTTTAATATGGAAAATATTAGTAAAAATGATTGATCTAAAATAAAGGAAAGTAATAAGAATTGATTTAGCAATGTTTCAAATATTTTATGATATATATTGATAAAATTTCAACAATGTTATCATTTAGTAATAATTGATAATCAAATTATCAACAATTTCAAATAGTACAGTGATAAATTTGTTGAAATTTTTTAAAATTAATTCCATTTTATATTTCGGCATTGCTATAAACTCTTATTACTTTTTATATTTTTGCAACAATTGATGATAATTGATTAATGATGATTGTGATAATTAATGATTTGATTATCAGTCCTTCAATTTTATTTCTTTTATATTGCTTGCAAAATTATAACCATAATATTAATTTTACTAAACTAAACTATTCCTAGTTTTAATAATTTTTTTCTTTATCATAAGTGAAGAAAAATAGTTTATAAAATTCTTCGTAATTAACAAATTTGATTATTTAATCCGCTAATTAATATGAAGAATTAAATAACGAAAATATTATGAGTTGGAATGTAAATCGCTTAAGAAAGTTCTGAGCGGAAACTACTTTAATGTAGTATTAATGCTTATCAATTAAGCTTATCAGTTGTATTATTTCCGCAAAAAATACTCTTGATATTTTATCAACCGAAAGATTAATGAAAGCATATATGACATTTTTTTTACTTTGCAAAAAATTTCCAACAGGTTATCATTGAGGATTAGAAAGCTGACAAAATGTTGACACTCATCAAATCACTTATCAAAGCAAATTTACCTTTAACCCTTTGAGATCAGTGTACGAGAAAATATATTGTATCATCATATTATTAACATTAATGTTTGGACTGATTCAAATATTATTGATTATTATCAAAAATAAAATAAAAATTGTTGAAATTTAAATTGCTACTGTAAAATGCTCGTTTCTGATTTATTCATTAATTTAATTATTACTTTGTTATTATTCATTTGCAATTATATATTTTCTTTGAAATTTAAATATTTCCTTTAAAATTTTTTGATAAATTATGGAAAAACTTAATTGCATTTGTAATTAATACACGATTAATTATAGGTTAGAATGCAAAAAATCAAACCTTTCTATTTGTTAATTTTTAGTGGTTACAGTAGTATGAAATTATTTACAACAAAAGCATTTTCATATACAATCAATTTATTAACTATTATTTTCTTCTTTATTAAATAATTTTATATCTAACCTATAATTCAATTTATAACGACTATATTAAATTTAAATAATTTTTATTTGTAAAAATACGATTTCAAATATTTCAGATTGTTTTTATGTGAGTAAAAGAAATGCTTAACTATCATACTATTATTACAATCCTGTAAAGCTGTTCCGAATAAAGCATATAATGATAATTATATCCGGAAACCAATTAAATTCGATTAATCAACTTGATACCTTTTTACTCTTTTATTTTAAAATCATCTATGAAACAATTTACATTATCAAAGTATTATTTTGAAACCTTCTATTTTTGCTATTATCATTTCTAAAATAATTTAACATGCAGATAAGTTAAAATGATAATAAATGCAATAAAACAAAAAGCAAAATAAATTCAATTTGATATTTATATTCGATGAAAGGAATAACAGCGACAACAACAACAGCAACAACAACAACAACAACAACAACAACAACAACAACAGCAACAACAACAGCAACAACAACAACAACAATAAATAGACAACCACAATATATATCGTTTATTTGTTATTCATTTGTTGATGATTCATTATAATGATATAATCAGTAGTTTTTGATATGTATCATCATTTCATGCTGTGATATCCTTATGCATTCATTCTTATCCATTTTCCATTTCCTTATCGCATTAGCGGTTTCATCTTTTGATCTTTTTTTTTTTCATATCACATAGATGTTGATAGCTATGAACTTTTTCATTCTTTTTATCAGCAAGTAAAAATATTTTAATCGATCAAAGATGATGACAAACCCTTTTACTGTCACATTTGTAACAATATCTTTTTATCCATCTTGTTATCATTCTTGCTGTATATATGTGTGTATGTATGTATGTATGTATCACAACATTATCAATAAATCATTTTCTTAAATAATTGCCGCAATATATCCATTCTTATCTGATATATGTGTTACATCCACTTCAATGACATGAAATAAATACTTAAGAAAAATGCGGCGAAAAAAGTTTGTTTTTAAAATTTGGTATAAGCTTAAAATTTTATGAAATTAATTAAGATAAATGAAAGTTAAAAAAATTCATTTCAAAATTAGGTAAATTTAAAATTTTCATATTATTTTATCATTAAAATGATTGATAATATTAATTGTTGTAATAGAAATGATTTGATTTTCATTCAAAAGTATTTTTAATGTTTTCAACAATAGTAAATGTCGAAATTTTTACATCGAATTTTTACATCTAATGATTTTACTTTGGTGGAAAAATTATGAGATGGAAGAATAGTAATAGTAATTAATAATTAATAATTAATAATAAAATGATGAAAATATTAATTGTTGTGATAGAAATGATTTGACTTTCATCCAAAAGTATTTTTAATGTTTTCAACAGTATTAAATGTCGAATTTTTACATTCAACCGATGATTTTACTTCGGTGGATAAATTATAAGATGGAAGAAGAGTAATAATAATTAATAATTAATAATAAAATGATGAAAATAATAATTATTGTAATAGAAATGATTTTACTTTCATCCAAAAGTTTTCAACAATACTAAATGTCGGAATTTTTACACTTAACCGATGATTTTACTTCGGTGAAAAAATTATAAGATGGAAGAATAATAATAATTAATAATAATATGAAATTAAATAATGACGAAACTTTAACACTCACTTCAATCATTACTAACTGAATTATCGTAATTTGATAAATGAAACTGATATGAATTGATAAACAGATATATCTGTAATCTTTGTTTTTTTCTTTTCTTTAAATAATTCCAATTTTCGATTTATCTTATAAGAATTTAGGATGAATAAAAATCTGTGTGAAATTAACAAAATTGAAATTAATATTGTTTTTTTTTTAATAACGCTCAAATATCTTAAAATATAAATTTTGCTTGAGAAAAGAGAAAAAATTTGCATATTTTAAAATTTGTTGTAAAATTACTTCAATTATTATATTTTAAGTACTAAAAAAGAGCGGCAAAACTATTATTTATATTTCAGTATTTATATTTATATATATATACACAGATCCGATCCCTAGTCGTTATATTGTAACTTAAACTAAATTCACTAGAATTTCAGGTTAACACCAATCATTAAGCAATCATTCCAAATTATATAAATGAATTAATTTTTTTTGATTATATAAATAAATCCATTTTAACCGTATGAATCAGAAGCTAATTGTATTAGAAGAATCAGAAGCTCAATGAATCAGAAGCTATCAGAAGTATGTGAGAACATTTTGATTATTTATATAAATGAATTTATTCCGATTATATAAAATGAATTCTAAGTATTCAACAATGATCACAGTTAACCGTATACTTCTATTTATATTTAAAAGTACCAATAAAACTATCAATAAGTAACAAAATTATCATATTTATCATATATTTATTCCCTGTAGAAGAATGAATGATAATTTATGTAATGAAATTCAATAGCTAACAAAATTATTATCCGAAATTAATCTATTTCTTAAAATTATTAATTGAAATATTTATAATTAGGTAAAATGAATAGAACATGCTAATGCTTTGTTTTAATTTTGAACTTCTTAAAATCTTCTGAACAAAATGCTAATTTGAACTTCCTAAAATCTTCTGAACAAATATTTCAACTTTTTCAATATCTTAACAAATATTTCAATTTAAATTTTAATTTTCTTCAAACGTTAACATTTTCGAATGTGAAAAAATTATTCAATAAAATTTTCCCCGTAACTAAAAAAATTTTCATACATTTTGGAAAAAATTAAAAATTAAATTGATGTCACCTATTTATAGCAAAATTTTGATTTTGTCATACGGAAAGATTTATCGTATGAGAATTGTTGTTACCAGTTACGTGATTTCTTACTTCGTTTGTTTCGTTTCTTGTATCCTTGTTGACCGGAATAGTTCCGATTGTATCTGCTACTAATATCATCCGATTGTTGTTGCTGTTGCTTCTGTGAATGATTCTGATTTCCATTTGATTGTTGCTGTGAATTACATTGTAATTCGTCATTATTAGAAATTTCATGGTATTGTTGTTGTGGATGATTTTGTTCCCCATCGATTTCCAGATGCTTATGTGAAATATTCTTTCCGGTAACATTATGCCTATGTTCTTTTGGCGCATCTGAATACATCCCACCAAATTGATTTCGCCGGTGATATTGCTTACTACAAAATTTTTCACCATTTTTACGATCATCATTTGTTTCCAGCTTCGGTTGCATCTGTTCTTTAGAGCCTAATCTCTCTGACACTGTCGTTTTTTCTTCAGTTTTTCCTAATTCTTTACCACTATCACTTCGCTCTGCTTTTACCTCCTCTTCCGATAGTATCATTTCTTTTTCATTACCATTTATATCATTTATTCCGTCGATTTTGTCTGAATCATCAGAAATAATCATTTTAACGGTTTCATTATTAGTAATAGTTTCCGCTTCATGTTGTGTTTCCGGTAGATTCGGTTCAAATCCTTCCACTATTTCGTCTCTCCTATTTTCATGAGAATTACCATCACCTCCAATACTTTCTCCTAATATAGTATCGGAAATTTTTTGCTGAAAGAAAATTTGTGATCTCACATTTAGTGACATTTCCGTCGTTTCAGAAGGTTTAATTGAGATTGAACCACAAATTTCAATTTCACGCTTTCCATTATCATCTTCCACTAATATTTCCTCTTCAACAGCTACTTTTTCATTGCCTTCTCCTTCTTTTTTTGTTCTTAAAGAATCGGAAAGATCATCCGGAATGAATTCTTCCTTTTTGTCATTTGATGAAATAAAACATTCTGAAACACTAATTTCATCTCTATTCAATAAATCAATCGATTTTATAACTTCAACATTTGTAAATTCTGAATTCTTCCTCATTTCCCATATTGATTCCAAATTATTGGTTTCTAAATTCTCAATTTTTTTTTCTATCACTTTTTCAGATTCTAAACCAGTTTTATCGATCATCTGATCTGTTGATTCGTAGTTTCTCCAAATTTCTTCATATGTTGGCACTAAAATTTCCGTCCAAATTAACGGTTCAAAATCGATAATTCCAATTTTCTTTATCTTTCCTATCAATTCTTTTTTGCCATTTTCCAATTCTTTTGTTATTTTCTGATTTTCATTGATAATATCCTTTGATCTATTCTTCGCATTTATTTTATCATCTTTGTTCGATTGTGATTTTGCGCTTTGAGTTAATTTTGATGTTACTATTGGCGTAACATTTCGTTTTGTTACCTTAACATTGCTACTATTAGCAATATTTTTACGATATTTCAATCCAGCTTCTTTAACATTTCTTTCCATTAAAGTTGCAGTTTTTGTTGAAATTAAAGG
Organism: Cercopithifilaria johnstoni; assembly: GCA_916381525.1. Taxonomy (NCBI): domain Eukaryota; kingdom Metazoa; phylum Nematoda; class Chromadorea; order Rhabditida; family Onchocercidae; genus Cercopithifilaria; species Cercopithifilaria johnstoni. The sequence continues at coordinate 10,182 of CAKAEH010001445.1, forward strand.
TAAAGTAGCAGTAGCAGCTGATTGTGTTATCAATTTCTTATCATTTATCATATGATTGCCTTTTTTAGAATCTTTCAATGTTGGCGGTACCATTTTTGCTGTAGTAGTTGTTGGCAATGTTTTCTTGATTGTTTTTATGCTTGATTTAGGTAGCATAACATTTGAAATATTTTTACCAATATTTTTCGATACGTTTTGTGGCGATTGCTTAATATTTGAAATAGTCCTTAGGGAGTTTTTCTTCACATCCTTTTTTAGGGATTCAGAAGATCCAGGAGATTTTGCTTTAATTGCAGTCGTCGCTTTATTTACTGCAGTATTTTTATCACTTTGTTGATTAGCCATTTCATGTTTTTTGTGATCCGAAATATTTGATGCAAAATCCGACTTTTTCCCTTTTTCTGACACTATCTTATTTTCATCAATGGAAGTATTAACGTCAAAAATTTCCTCCTTCCTCTCATCCAAAATCATTTCCAATGATTTATTCGGAGCTTTTGTGTTACCTTCAATCTCAGCATCTGTTGCTTTTTCCTGTTGTTCTTCATAATATTCATGTTCATGAGATTTTTCGTTTTCAATCGGTTTTTCATTTTGAATTTCATTTATATTTTTAGGTTTTTCAACATCTTGCACTGACTTCACATCCATCAGACACTGCTCAGAACTTTTGTTAACATTACATGATACAAATTTTGCTTCTGGCTCAATTTCTTTCGAAATCTTTTGATTCGCATTTTTTGGATTACATTCTGACACCGATGATTCCGTAAGTTCTTTTATAGAGTTAACTTCATTTTGTTCTACAACGAATTCCAATTTATTCTCGGCAAAGTCGAAGTTTTTCAAACATTCTTCGTTAGTGGAAGTTGTTTCAAGTTCATCTTGCATTAAGGGGATTTCTTCCCTGATATGATAAGCTTTGTCAGTCGTTGTTAAGTGGATCATATCTTTCTCAATTTCTTCCATCTCAGCTATAATTTCCGGTGAAAAATACTCTAATTCCGCATGACCTCCTCTTGCAAGAGGTTCTTCTGAATGAACCGTTTCGGAAAATGTTGCATTATTTGAAGTCTGTTGAGATTTCTCATTATTTCCTGACACTAAATGTAATATTTCACATGGAATTTCTGCTTCTATCGGTTTTTGGTTTTCTATCATTGAGATATAATGTCCTTGTTCAGGATCATTAGTATCATTATATAAACTACCAATCACATCAAATAATTTTCCATCAATGAATTGAAGTCCGATGAAAATTGTTCTTGTCGTAAAATCCTGTTTATTTTCAGGAACCACATTTCTGTTAGTTTTCGGAACTAATTCACCAGTTGGATTTTGTTGCTCAATATTGTCTGTATTAAAAATGTTAGATGTCGCTCCACATTTCTCGAGCTGTTGATGTTCAAAATTCCGATTTTCCGAATTCTTATTCATCATTTCATTATTTATTTCTGTTCCATTTCTTCCCGAGCTTTCGTCATCATGTAAAATTCCAAATTTTGTATGTTTTTCGTTTTTCAACTCCGGCAGAAAATTTTTGACTGGATCCGAAATGTTTATGATCTCATTGCTCATCGTTTGTTGATCATTCAAATTACTGCCAGTTACCTGAGGAAGCACAAAATCTATTTTATCTTCAGTATTATTAGCTCCAACAAACGATTGTATCAGTTTCTCTCCCAAAACTTGATTTGCATAATTTTCGAATTCAAACGGAATTTGCTGTCGAATTTCAGTTTTATCAGGTATCTTACAAACCGGTACAATAAACGGTTGTTGAGAGTAAAAGTTATTCCCTTGTTGGAATTTATTCCGATTTCCTAAAATTGAATCAATATGCATACTTATTTCTTCTGCAAGATCAGCAAACAAAAATTTTAGAAGTATTAGGTTTATTTTCAGGAATTATTTTGGTTTCACAATAAAACTTTTTCACGTTGCTATAGATTTGTAAGTGTCAAACCTTGAGAATTTATTGCTTCGTTAACTTGTATAATATTAAATCCGGATGTGAATTGCTGCAATTCCGAATTGTCAACTGATTTTCTATCACGTAGCTCAGCATTATCTTCCTCGTTCTTATCATTCACCTGATCTGCCATTACTGAAACAAAAATAAAATATCGTTCAAATTTGCATCAATGTGCTTGCACGTAATAATGACAAACATTAATATATATAATTAATGAATTAGATATTGATATAAATTTACCATTGATGAATTGAATTAGATGCCGATGTGAACCGATTACTGTTAAATTAGATAATCATCTGAATTTATCATGAAATAAAATTTACCTCTCCGATTACGATTATTCGTATAATTGTAATGTCTAATTTGAATGTCTAATTTTGCTCATTTAATTTATTTTAAAATCTATTTTAAAACACATTGAAATATAGAGATATTATCAAGTAAAGTAATATAATAATCATTAATATTATTAAATGGAATAATATAGTGATTATCATCAATATTATCATTATGATAGGTAAGAAATCTTATATTTCAAAAATTTATCTAAATAATGAACAAATAAATTTTTCGCTTACTTCCAATTAAATCATATGAGGAAGAGATGAAAAATAGTCCGATGCATATGATAGGTATAGAAGGTAAAAATTAAAACGAAAATGATCATTATCAATAAATGATTATTATTAATTAAAGGATCAATTCCAATTTTAAATGAAATTATCAATAATTAAAAGAAAACAGAAAATAATTACGGTGGTATCATAATCTGAATGCTCTTTAGCTCATTCTAAAGAAAAAATGGAATTTCTTTTTCTAGCAACAATTTAATAATTAATAGAAGTATAATTAATTAATTACATAATCCGAATGCTCTTTAGCTCATTCTAAGGAAAAAATGGAACTTCTTTTTTAGTAACAATTTGATAAATAATTAAAGTATAATTAATTAATTAATTACTATCAGAAATATTAAATCATTTCAATCGTTCATCATACTATTTCCCCTTTTCTCTTAAAATCAAAATCAAATTTGCTTAAGAAAAGAAAAACATAAAGATAAATTACTTAGTTTTAATGAACAATTCAAAGGAACAAAAATATTAATTAATGTGTTTTTCCTTCTTCACATCGAATTCTTTCGATGAAACAACGATAGCTTCTCTTTTTTTTTTTGTTGCTGACAGTTTAGAAGTTTGAAAATTAATTTGAAATTATATTTTAAATTTATAAAACTTCAAAAATATTATAAAAATCTTTGCTTATATTTTAATTTTATAATAAATTTATATAGCAAAAAAAAATTCATTCAACAATTTCAAAATCTTTATGTTATTCATTATTTTCATTTTTAATTAATTATAAAAAAGCGAAAATTATTAATAAATTTTATTATGCTAATTAGCAATTTTTATTTTGAGATGTTTTATTAATAAAGTAATTCCAATTAATTAAGTATAAAAAATATTTCCACTTTTAATTATTAATAAAAAAGCGAAAATTATTAATAAATTTTATTACGGTAATTAGCAATTTCAAGTAGTTATGTTTAAAAAATATTAAAAATTTTTATTTGTCACAAAAAGACACAACTCCTTCTAATTCTTATATATTTAGGAAAATTTTGCAATCCACAAAATCTGTCAACACAAATAAAAGTTACTTTAAATATTTTCATAATAAAGATTGAGAGAGAGAGAGAGAGAAAAAAGGGAGAAGAAAAATCGCAAAATTTACAGAGCGATGAAGATAGTAAAGTAAACTAAATACCATTTCAACATTTCATTGCTTCCACTTTTCAAACGCCCATTTGACCTTGTCAAATTCTATCTTTCTTTCCTTCAAACATTCTATTTTCTAATCTCTTAAAATTAAATAATATCAGAGAAGACGAAAAAAAAGAAGACAAAAAGAAATTAAGCTAATATCAGGTAAACAAAGAATGAAATTAAAATTAAAAGTTTTGATAAGTTAAAGTAAAATTTTACTATACATTAAATATTGAAATGAATTTTAGGAAGGGTTAGTAATAAAATAAATAATTCTAATTAGTAAATTAATATTAGGATAAGTTAAATAAATTAGAAGTAAAAGTTTTGATAAGTTAAAGTAAGACTTTACTATAACATTAAATACGGAAATGAATTTTAGGAAGGATTAGTAATAAAATAAATAATTCTTAACTAACGGAGAGCAAATTAAAAGATCCAATCGTTATCCGATCATCTAACATTTCTCTTCCAATATCATCATACAACGATGCAGAAAAAAAAATCGGTCAAAAATCAACAAAATTGACGAGCTGAATATCTTACATCTCTTCTCCTTCATTTTATGTTTTCAACAAAAATTTTCCAAAAATGAAAAAGCAAAAGACATTTCATAAATTTTAAGTAGTCATTAAAATATTATTTAAAAAATGAAATCTATCAGATAAGAAGTTTTTTAATAATTCAAAATTTACGAAACAATCAATAATCTATTTTTAAACATTAGATATTTTCTATTCTATTGAAATTTTACTCTATTATCTTTTTACAATTAAACAACATTGAAATAAATGAAATGAATTCGTCAAAGATTGAAAGAGAAGCCAAAAAACATATTAATCATACAGTGTTTAATTTTTGCTAAATTCAAAATGATAATTTAAGAGCATTTATCAGTTATCAGCAGAAATTGCTGATAGCTGATAGATCGAAAGATGAGTTCTTTTTCTTTCGAGAAATCACTATAATAAGATATGTCGTATTTTTTTGAATTAATTTAAAATCAATAACAAAAAATTACTTCAATATCTTTTATGCAAATTATAATAGAAGTATAGATGAATTGTTTATTTATTCTATTTTTTCCTATTATTATTTAAATTAAAAAAACCTAAAATAATAATAATTAGATATATATTTAATATTTTTTATATAATTAATATTTAGATATATATTTAATATTTTTATTTTCTAATTGAAATTATACAAATTTTAAAATTATTTAGATTTAAAATAGAAATTATTAAACGAAAAAAAAGAATTGAAATTTTTAATAAACATTTATAGTTAATAGTAATAGTAAATTGATAGTAATAGTAATAGTAATAGTAATAGTAAATTGTTATGAAATAATTTTAAAAAAGAAAAAAGATATGAAAAATGAAAAAAATGGAAAAATGTGGTAAACGATCGGTTAAGGTGTAGGAGAAGTGCTAAGAGCTAAAATAAAATGAACAACTGTGTTGTATAACTTCCAACGAAATATAACACAAATTTTCGAAGTATATATATATATCCCTAACTGATAATAATCATTACATTTGCCTATTGGTTGAACATATTTTCTTATCATAAAATTCACACAATCCTAAAAATACTTCCGTTTCATTTCATTTTTGTTTCCCTAAAAAAAATTCAAATGTTATTTTACATAATAAGTACAGGAAAATACATAATAATATTTTAATAATTTTTTAAAATATTAAAAACTAATTAAATAATTAAAGCTAGAATTGTTAAATTTAATTAAATAAATGCATCTAAATACAATAATAATAATAAACAAATAAATAAATATAAATAATATATTTTAATATTTGAAATAAATTAAGCAATATTATGCTAATATAAATATCAGAAATCATTTTAATCATTCTTAAATATTAAATAAATGGATAATCACTTATCATTAGTTCAATAACAGTTCATAATTTATGATAAATTTAAAGTGATAAAATGTTTCGATCAATGAAATGGTATATGATATTGACATTGATAATATCACTGAGCAGAGAAGTTTATTCGAAATTTCGATAACCGTGAACAAATGAGAACAATAACCTTTTAATACCTCATTTGATGAATTTTTTTCTTCTTCATCATCTCTCATATATCTTTTCCCAGCCGCTCTTGCCACCCATACCTTTTCAATTTACACTTTGCATTTATTTCATACTTTTAACTTTTCAATATTTTACTGCAGAAATTTTCAAAGTTAAGCATTTTTTTTTGTACAATAGAAGTTACTTCTTTGTTCTTTGCAATACTTAATGGTAGTAATTAGTAGTTCATTATCTATTTCAGGATAGTAATTAGTAGGAGAAAATTTAATATCTAAATTTTAATTTTAATTTATTAATTTGCTAGATTCGAATTTCGAAACTTTACATATTAACTGAATTACAGCATTTATTTTTCGTTTTTGTACAACAAAAGTTTCTTCTTTGTTCTTTGTATACTTAATGATAGTAATTAGTAGTTCATTATCTATTTCAGAGTAGTAATTAGTAGGAAAAAATTAAATATCTAAATTTTAATTTAAACGTATTAATTTGTTAGATTCGAATTTCTAAACTTTGCATATCAAATGAATTACTTTATTAATCCAATGATTTATTCTAATTTAAAAATGTTAATTTTTCGTAATCTTTTGCTTCTTTCTTAATATTATATGTAATATAGCATGTCTGAAGAAAAGATACGAAATTACATAAGAATGATTAATTAAAGAAAAATATTGACACTTCAAAAAATTAATAGCACTATCATAACTAAAACAAACTTGACAACAATATATTATTTCTTCTTATTTGCATATATTCTAGACGAAAATCATTGTCATGTTACTGTAAACAACCTTCTCTATCAATTTCACTTTTTCTCTAAAATTTACAAATGTTTAATCATAGAATTAAATTTACAGATTCTCATTGATACACATGCCGTATGTAAGCCGCTATGTTATTTTCGGATGATTGAATTCGGTCAGTTAATTCATCTCGATGCGAAAATCAGACAACAACGAAGTTTCAGTTTGCCTTCTTTAGCAGCTTCTGTAGAATTTGACGTATCTTCTGTTTGAACTTAGATGAGAATTTCATCATTAATTTCTTAGAAGAATCATATTCCCTTCTATAATTCTGAAATGTATTGTTTGATGTATTGTTTAAAATGTTGTAAAAATGAATATTTTTAATGAATATTCTACTGATACGTTCTTCCTCTCATATTATTTTGAATGTGTACAAATATAAATATATGATTGATAAAAAATTATTGAAAATGAAATAATTGCCGAAAGAAATAACTAAATTCGATCAAATGATAATTGAAAAAAACATTTGGGATGACAAGATAGATTGAAAAGGATAATTTGTTAATGGCAGGTTAAAAAATTTGCAAATTAAGGTCAACTGAATTCCATCCAAAAAAAACTAAGCTTAAAAATGATGAATAAAAATTTTGAAGTAATTATTGTGCGTATCATCCAAAATTGATTGAAATCAGTGAAGATGATACGATAATGTTTGAGAGCTTTTCATATAATGAAATGCTCAAATTATTCCAGCGGAGAATTGTAGAGCTTCAGACTTCAATGTATAATTCCTAAACAGCTGAAGTTAAGATCAACTTGCTTATTAAATTTTCTCATCTTCCAATATATGATAGCTTGCTTACAATAGAGGACGAGATAAAGATGGCATTGTGAAGGATGGATATTTGGAGAGAACAAATGAGTCTAAAATTTTTTAACGACAAATGAGGCTATTCTAAGATTATCTAGCGACAAATGACGTTATGCTAGAATTGTCTAGCGACAAATGAGGCTATGCTAAGATTGTTTAGCGACAAATGACGCTGTACTAAGATTATCTAGAGATAAATGAGGCTGTGTTAAGATTATCTAGCGACAAAAAAAGACTATGCTAAGATGTCTAGCGACAAATGAGGCTGTGCTAAGATTATTTAGTGACAAATGAGGCTATAGTAAAAGTGTCTTGTATAAAAATATCTTTAGGATCAAATATTATGATGCTTCATTGCTTCATATCATCCATTTTTTGCTATTCGCAGTGAACACTTCGAAACATAAACAAAAAAAAGGCATAGAATCTATATGAGTCAGTTAATTAGATTATGCACGTTTCATATTTCTCCGCACGTACATTTTCGTACCAAAACAAATACTCATAGTTCTTTTTCACGTAGTTGCTTTTCTGTTTCATCGTTTTTTTGGAAATGTGTGGTAAATTTGTTGTCGGAAAAATTTCTCGAAATTTCTTTATTTTTAAATTATTTTTGAATTTTGAATAAATTTAAATATTTCATTCTATTAATTCATTCAGATAAATGAGCGTGCCGAAAATACAACCAATGGAGGATTTACCGTGTGATGAAATTGCTGCAAAATTACCACTTATTCGGGATCTATTAATTGTAATCCGTGGTAGTGATGATAACAACGAAATAAACGATTGTATCGAAAAGTTTTGTGAAGCATTTCGTAAAGTAAGCATTCTTTTGATTTTACATTAAATAATTTTCTGAAGAAAAGATGAAGTAATTCAAATATTATCTGGAAAAGAGAAGCAGTTTGAACAATAAATTGAAGTCTAGTAATTCAATAGTTGGTTTTTGTTGCCAATTAATTAAATATTGTTTTTTATAGGCTTGAAAGTAAAGGATGAGAAAATAATTTCCAATTTGTTTTTGTGCTAATATTTTAGCAAAAGTTCTACGATACGAGCACTTCTGCATATATTTATAACAAATTCAATCTTAGAATGATTTATTTTCGAACTATTCATTTTTTCGTAGAAATTTTTATAAACTTTTGAAAGAATTATTTAGCAAGGATTGGAAACAAATGTTGTATTGGGTGAAATAGAATTATGGCTTTGGTATTTCACTGGTCAATCGCAAGCCGATAAAAGTGCTGATCGATGCCTTTCATTTTTTGTGAAGTGTGGTTTAAGGATGCTTTTGGCGGATACAGTTATTCCTCCACTTTTCACCCTTCTCTTGAAACATATTGAAAATGTAAGGATTTCTAATATTTCTCATAAAGTGCCAAGTGTCTGCATTTGTCTACTGGATAAATTCTGGCCAGTTCATATCCAGCCACTTGAAATGTGAAAGGTTAATGACGACAGATGCATGATAGCTGATTATTTAATACTGTTTCAGATTCAATTCTCAGTCTGTGATTCCTCACGATACCGATGCTGTCGACTGATAACATCAATTTTTGAAGGTATTGAGGAAATAGAAGCCGACTATGAACCTACGAGTTGTACGGAAGAAGGAAGTTTGCCTATAGAAGTGATGGATAATCTGATCAAAATCTTGAAGGGAAGGATATATGATAAGGTTGAGTTAATTTTTTTTTGCGGTACGAAGAGTTATTAAGTGTATCGTAGCGGACAGTACAGCACCTGAGCGCTGGTAGGTGTTGTAACTAGTTGAATTAAAGATCATTCAGTTACCATTTAAACTTTGTAAACTGATTCAAGAGATTTTAGAATACGCAGAGTTCGTATCTTTCATAACAACTTTAGAATCCATTTGTACGGGCCGAAACGATTCGATCGCTGTCCATTTTGTACAGAATCAATGAAAGAAATGAAGATGATAATGGATTTGATTGCACCAAGTGTAAGACAAATTTCTTCTATTTAATAAACAGATGATAGGATAATTTCAGAGACTGAATAAATTAAATTTATTGGAATTTTAAAGGGTAGCGTTTAAAAGAAAGAATGTGATATAAGAATCATATAGCAAAGAGTTGAATAGTACTCCTTAATAGAAATAGAAGGATTACTTCTGAAAGAGTCACTGTTGCATTACAAATAAAAACTACTGGAGAATGCCTCCGTTACTTTCTGGTTTTGAGTTTTAAGATTCGGACAGCACAGATCTGTAAATTAAGCAGAAAGCATATTTCTTCGATGGAAGAGACATGCCTTTTCTCAATCGACATCCTTTGCGAAATCAAATTCTGTTTTATTTTTCTAAATGCTATCAACTTCGCTTTTTTCCTAAATTTACTTACAGACATCTTTGATGCTTTAAAAGATATTTCGCGTGATGTACGGACAGAGGCAGTTCATTGTGTACCTCTATTTTCTGAAAGCGACATTTCAACATTTATTTCAATGATTCTGATGGAAAGCGATAACAGTGTTCGTCGCCTTGCTTTTAGTCGAATTGCATGCAATTTGCATGTGCGCTCACTTACTGTCCAACAACGAATGCAACTACTCAAAGCTGCATTTGCTAGCGACGATGGTAGTATTTTATTCATTAATAACGGTTTTGAAACTTAACAGTTGAGATTCCTAAGCAAATTAATGAATTTTAAAGTGAAGTTTGTACTGCACTTCCAAGATTGATATTCTTCAGATTATTCTGCTCTACTTCATTACTTTTGTAAATTTAAGAAAGAGGGTTTCAGGAGTGTTACGGAAAATTGGTGAACGAATGATTATGAACTGGGCTGGAAATGATGTAGTACCATTACTTAACCTTCTGCAACATCTCGATTTTCTCTCTGATTCACAAACAAGCTACCAGGTAAGTAGGTAATTTTCCTAAAACCTTGTCCTTTCAAATTTTTGCGCTGCCGACTTGGATTTTGTTCGTTCACCAATCGCTGTATGATTAGTGCACCAGTTTTAATCCTTTTTTTAATTGAATTTTTTAAACTATAAGATCTCTTTAATCGAGCTTCCAGGCTCGCTCACGTGAGTCACACGAAGATTTTTTTCTACAACAGGAATACATTATCTCTTTTTTTCCCACGGAAATTGTTTTGTGATTATCGCCTCAGTTATAAATTTTATGCTCAGTTAATTCATAAAACTTGCTTAAGTTATTAAATAAATTGAAAATAAATCACGGCATTCCGCATTCATTTCTCTTTAAGATTTCCATTTTTATAGGCTTTAATGATATTTCTCAAAAATTATCAGAGGGAAATAGGAAGTGCACGAACCAGTGAAATGCTAATGAATCTGCGTGAATTGTGCAATGCGGCACAGGTTAAGTCAGTCAAAACAGATATGACGCCATATATTAATTTCGTGAACTATGATATACTTGATCGACGAAATTATACTGAACTGCGCTACAGGTTTTGTTTCGCTTCTGTAATTATTCAATGAAATTACAATGATTCATATATTATTGGCATATCCAAAAACTTTTCGTCCTGAATTTTACCACTCATTGTTGAAGTCGTCGGTTAACTGTTTCATGAAAGTGGTTTCGATTTAATTGCTTTCAATACGGCATTGGCATTGGAGCCCATTGACACAGGCATTGACAGAATTCAGTATTATGTTAGCGAAAAAAATGAAGGAATATTAAATTGGTTTTATCTATTGATACTTTAGCTGCTATCAACGAATACTGAATGAAATAATTTGGAACACTAGATCTGTTTTACATTAATGTACATTGTAATTTCCGTTTTAAAGTAGTTTAGTACAGCAGTAAGTAGGGCGGTCAAGAGACAAAATATTTGTGGAAAAGTGAAATGCGCAGTAGCCAAGGTCAAAATAAGAAGCGCCCAGATTTTTAGCTCCAACAACAATCTGTATGTGATAGCCGGTCGTATATATATTTGGCGAAGTTTGTGTGAATATTGTCAGTTGAATGCTGTTGATGAAGCAGATCGCTGTGAATCTTTGCATGTTTTGCTTCCCGATATGGTTGATTTCACTGACTTCCTTTACAAGTAAAATATTTGTGGTTCTTTCCAAAAATTTTGAGCACCAAGTATATAATTCACTTAAATCCTCAAAAGTTAAAATCAATTAAAATGATTTTTTCAGTTAAAATTAATTGTTTAATTTTGGGAAATTTCATATAAGTCTTGCAGATTTGAGAACTGCTTAGAAAGACTGCTTAAGATTGCTTAGAAATATTATTGAAATTATCCACTTAATATTACTAGACGCGCCCTCCATACTTTGTTTTTAAATTTTATGCTGCATCTAAACTCATAATTTGGTAGAAAATTGGTCACTTTTTGCCATCATTCTCTTTTTTTATTTAAATCTTTTAAATGGAGCTGTGTTTTATTGTATTCATTGCAACTTTACTAGTATTGAGTGGATAATTTCAGTAGCTTGGCTACATGGACAGCTTCTGCAGATTCTGTGCAAGGAGTTCTTGAAGAATGTATCATCTTTCAGTTATGCTTGCTAACCCGATTGTTTGATCAAACAGATCGAGTTGGAATGTAAATTGAAATTTTTTTATGCTTTACATTCTTTGTTATTATTTTTTACGTTTACTCTAATGCGTGTTAATGTAAGCTTTCTTGTCAAAACTAGTCAGCAAAATTCAGGGAAAAGTGGCAGAACACATTGGAAACAATCATTTCTACACGAGATTTGCCAAATTCAGAAAAAGTGTTGGAGTTCGCAGTGTATGAATTATTCGATTTATTCTATGAAAAGGAAGGAAAGTTGGAGGTTAAAAATAAATGATTTTTCAATACCATTTCAATTCTTGAAAACTATACTTTGCTTTTAAATTTTTTCTCTTGTGTGAATTTCCACCATCCAGCTTTGTAAATCTTGACCGTTGTATTTATTTCTCTTTCGTTGATAAAAAAAATCTTTATGTTGCTTTATTATTCATTATGACAAAATGAATAGTGATTAAAGCTTAAACGAGTACTAGAATATATGATTCACTATTTGCTAACCTGACTTTCCCAAACTTCCATTGATATAATGGAGCAATAATTTCTAATTTGAACTGCAGGAATTCCTTGAATGGTGCTGTTATCGTATAAACAGTTTTTTCACGCGTGATCTGAATGAAACTGAAGAACTGCCACTTACCAGAGCTTTGCTGGCAAAGCTTGGCGTGGATTACGCCATGTCGTGTGAAGCAAATATTGAGGAAGACAACAATTATGAGGTATAGCGCTGAGCTTCGAAAGCTTTCTGGAACTTATGTAGCAGAATTAGATTTGCTTTCAAAATTCAAATAATGATGAAGATTTATAAATAATTTTTCCATTTTTAGCCAAAAAGTCACAACATACAACGTGCTTTGCTGGTACTCCGTGCTATAATGAGAAATTCTTGTACTGCAAAAGTTACTACCTTCTTGCGAACTGCATTCGATCAAGTGGTTTGTTATTAGTGTCATTTTAATTCGAGTATAAGTTCTCTTTTCACATTCTTCCAGTCTCTTTTTCCTTACATTTGAATTCTATTAAATGTTAGTGGTGATTTCAAGATTATCCTAAAGGTCTTTCATAAAATCACAAGTCTAAATTTTGTTACTTTGTTTTTTATCTCTTTTATAAAGCGTCATATTTACTAGATACATACCTTATGATTAAATTACCATAGAATCATTAATTTCAAGTAGCATGTAACTATTTGCATTTATTCTTCATTGTCTTGCTTTAAATGCATGTTGCAGTTAATAGTGATAATTCATATTCTATCGAAATTTCATAATAACTATTCATTTTGTCAATGTCATTTTTTAAATATGATCAGAATCTTGCAGGTGGATACGTACTGCACAACTCTAGATCCAATGATTTGGGCTTCTCTTTCCGAAGTCATTGGTATTGGTGTAGCAATTGATGGACGGATTGCTCGTGAACGAATTCATGTGTTACGTTCTGCTATTGAAGTCGAAGGAGCTCCTACACGTGTTAAGGTTCTAGCAAGTCAATTCTAAAAATAGGGAAGATATTGTCATATGATGGGGATGTGTAGCATATGATAGTATAAATACAATCGTTTGTTCATATCAATTTAAGATAACAAGCTCAAAAAACTTCAGTTTCCACTGGATTAATCCAACCAATTACAATTACTCTGCTAAAACATTCACAAGCTTAATAAAATGCAGGCAGTGGCTCTTACATCCATAGCTGCGTGCGCGATTTTGAGAAGTTATGCAACAACTGCTAAGTTATATTATCCGGAAATCGTAGACAGCAGCGTTAAAAAGGGACAAATGCTTCTACAAGTTTTTGAAGGATTTATATTTAATGAGGTGAACTGCGAAGTTTATTTATTAGTTAAAAATTGACAGTTAGGTTTAGAAGCGCTCAGAATTAGCGTTCTGCAAATTTTTTCCTAAAATCTCTTTTTATTATTGAAGTGAACTGGTTGCAGTTTATCCTTCCAAATAATGGAGACACCCTTTAAAAAAGTGTGCTATTCTTTTATAAGTGAAATTCAGATACAATGAATCTATGAGACAACTCCAAAATATTTATAATGCTACCAAATGGACCCAAATAGATTGACGAAAATATCCATCATTTAACGTTAGCACAAGCTTTGTCTTTATAGCTTTATCCGAGCATTTTGTGATAAAGGATAGATTTTGGGATTATAAAACAGAACTCATTTGTAATCACATATTGAAATGCAATATTGGAAGGTCTCAGAAGTTTACTTCTTTGTAGGATGCCGAACTTTCTTTTGCGGCTGTTGAAAGTATTGGTAAAATACTGTATCACGGATGCCTTTGCTTTCCGTCTGCATTGGCCGGCCTACTTTTACGATATTTTGATAGCTCATGCCAACCGTATCCATATACTTTTTTAAATTATTTTTTCAGTTTTTATCCCGCATCAAATAGGTAAAAATTTCTTTTCTTTTGAAAGTAGAAAAATTTCTTCGACTTCATTTGTTCTTTTTTTCATACGTCCCTTTTTCTTCATTAAGTTTCCTTTTTTTCAGTATGCCACCAACACCTTATTTTCAGAATTTTTATTAATTCAAACCATTTCGGGAGATAATAGATCTTCATAAATTATCAGAACTAGTATCTTTACCTATTAATATTGTAAATATTGTATTGAACGTGCATTAACATTTTGTTCCCAATACAGAGAAAATATGATAGTTCGTAATCTATCAGTGATAAGTTATCATTATAGTTATATTAATTAAGTGTTGAAAAACTGTCAGAAATGAACTTTGCATTGATGATAATTAATAAAAATAGTAGCAGACTTCAGAATGTTATTTCTATTACAGCATCAATCAGCATAAGCTAATCGGCGCATTGAGGCATGCTTTAAAAGTATTGGATGAAGCGCAGTATGGTGAAAGACTCTTGACTGGTATTGATGCAAGCAGAATGGTTAATTTTGTGGCTAAAGCAGTTAGAAAATCAGCACTTTCAAGTTCTGCTAAGAAAGAGAACTTGAAACAGGTAGGAAAGGTTGCTTTACAATGAGTAGTTTTAGAAAGGAAGAAGCAATAATCTTTAATGTTGGTGTTACATTTGTATAGCTACTGTGTAAGTTTCAATATGTGTGTTACTATTATATGTTGCTTCCAGTATGGTTAAATTACTGAGGAGGTTTTCTAGAGAAAAAAAAAAGGATATAAGAGGTATTCAAATTTTTAGTTGTGCGCGGCCTAGATCAGTGATTAACAATTTTGAGATCGTTTGATAGTCTGCCACTTTGTTTTGTTATTTTGGATATGGGATATTGCAGAACTATTGCAAAGTTTACAGTCATGTAATGAGGAAAATAGTTTTGTTATCGTTGTATGGTTTTAATTATAATGATTCGGATAAGCAACCAGCCAAGTTGAATAGTTGGATAATTTTTTTGTTGGTTACTATAATAGTTATACAATTCTAGACCTATCCTCCGCAATTCTTTTTAATCAATTGTTTGTTGGATTGGGTTATCAATAATGCCGAAAGTGATTTGAGTGCAGTTTGTGTGGGAGCTCTTGCACATACTTCACCGGAAGAATTTAGTTACAACAACAAAGCGTATTCTCATCTACTCAAGCGAACCGCTCGATGTATCAATGTAATATCTGCAAAAATTTTTTCCATGCAGTATTTATGCCGTATACGTGGTATACATGCCGTATGCATGCCTTGTCAATTATTTACTTAGTTGTTGTCTTCTTTTTTTCAAAACTAATAGAATAGGTAATTAAGAATAATATCTGCTTTATTAATTCTTTCAAAATTTTTTCTATTTTTTTTTGAAATCAAAGTTTTAAACTTTTTCAAACACTTCTGACTTCTTGCAGGTATTATTTACACTTGAACTTGACAAATTAATACCGGTAACTCGGCGATTTGAAAGACGGCTTAAGCATAAGGGAACAAATGAAGACGAAAATTAATTTAATTAAGCAAAGGCTATATAATTTCTGCTGTTTTTTAACTTAGTTGGTAAGTTGACATTAGTTTATTTGTAATTCAGATGTTTTTCTCAATTGGAATTCTATTTATCTGAATTAGTCAGTTTTTCATTTATTTTTATTCAACTTTCCTTTATCTTTGTTTCACCATTAATTTTTATGCTATTTTTGACTATTTTGCATCTTTACTCAATCCATTCCCTTTACTCGATTATATGACCAGCAGAGCTGTTCCTATTTACTACCTTTTCATCTCATGAATCATCATGATAATCATTTTTCCTAAAAATCTTTCAATTTGTTTACTAAGTTATTTTCGCTTCAAGTAAACCTTCTCTTCACTTAGTTTCCATCAATATTAACTATTATCGCTGAATTTTCTTTTCTTATCGTCCCGCGCTAGCAATGTGATAGCAACAGTTGCGATGCAAACTGTCAGCACTCGTTCACGGTTTTTAATGATTCAGGAAGAGATACTTTGCTATCTCTTTTCCCACTACCAAAATTTAGAATACAAAATTACACTACCAAAATTTATCGTTTTCCATGGAAGGCTTTTTGTAGGAGAGATGGGGGAGTCCGTGAGTTAAGATATTTTCTAGAACGAGTGTGAATTGAATTACAGAGCTTTTGGTGGTATTGGCAACAAATTCTGCTAGCAATTCATACTAAATGAGCTACTTTGCAAACACTGTAAAAAGCAATATATAAACCTTCTACTAGATTCTGCATTGAAGTTTTTGGAGCATCTCAAGAACTAAAATAGATGAGATGGAAAATCAACTGGTTAGGAATAATTAATCAATGTTGCTAATATAACAATTTATTTCGGTGATTCAAATTGTTAATGAAAGAATATCATCTCTTTCTTCATAAACTACGTATGCTTCACACGAACCTGATTTTCTTCATTGAAAAAATCTTGATAATTTGTAATTCATACATTCTTCCCAAAAACTTGCATACTTGCATCATTGCTTATTTATAATTATGGCATTATATTAATTAAAACTAACAATTCATTCTGCAATCGTCATTAATTTCATTTTCCAATAGTTAGAAAAACTCACTTCTAACGAGAATTGTATTTTCAGGTTAAAATCGATATTTGACAGATGTTTCTTTTTCATGAACATTGATTTTTTTATAAAAGTTGTTTGGTGTAGAAATTTATTGTTTTTATTGTGACAAAATATTTGTTCATGTATAAAAAGTTGAAAGAGTGTAAGTTTGAGACACTTTTAATCAATCTTTCATGATAATTTTTGAATTGCATTGTTTGATTATTTTAATTGTTAGTTCTTTGTTTCACTATCATTTAATGATCTATTTGTTATTGTTGATAATTTCATCACTTCTTGTTCCGTTATTTATTTTTAAGGTTTTTGATCGATTCAATTTCAGAAAGCTTTTGTTAGTCAAAAACATACAAAATATTTTTGATTAGATTTTCATATACCCAAAAATAAAAAGCATAGAAATGGCTTTATTGTAATCACATTTCAGTGTCATAATGGTTGATGCTATGATAGCTTATTGATAATCATCATTGTCAATTTTGATTTTTTATGCCATATAATGTTAAAAGTTCGGAAATTTTTTTGATATGACAGTTTGATTCACCAACTGAAATAATGTCTCATAAAAATACGGAAGATATGATGTGTGACAATGTGTCACTACCAAAAAGACATTTATATGATAGCTATAAATTGTCGAAAATAAGACTTTTTTTTCCATTCATATATCATAATTGCCAAATGAGTTAGTTTTCTTTAGCAAATATTTATATCTAAAATTTGATATGACATTTGACCTTTACTCTAATATCGAATATTTTAGTGGCTAATTTTCAATTGAATATTTTATTCTTAACGATATATCATTAAACAGAGAGTGGTAAATATGCACACCGAAATATTAAATGAAGCTGAACTGTTAGATGAATGGAGCTGATGAAATAGTATCAGATATCAGTATGTATTTTTTAAGTAAATGAATAAATTGAAAATAATATTCCTTTAATAGCATGAAGCATTACGGTTGGTAAATCTTCAATTCCGTTTATCATAAAAGTTACTAAGCTATCATAGCACATTGCGAGTTAAA
The DNA here is from genome assembly GCA_916381525.1 of Cercopithifilaria johnstoni. Lineage (NCBI taxonomy): Eukaryota > Metazoa > Nematoda > Chromadorea > Rhabditida > Onchocercidae > Cercopithifilaria > Cercopithifilaria johnstoni. The sequence continues at coordinate 28,208 of CAKAEH010001445.1, forward strand.
TGCAGGGAATGATAATTTTAATTTGATTTCCTATTAAGCAAAAATAAAAAGTATATTTGTTATTGATAAGAATGATTGCTGAAATTAAGTTAAATCCATTTAGTTTTAAAATTTATATTAATTCGTAAAATGACGAACGAGGAGAAATAAAGGTAACATATCTAGAGAAAGTAGGAAAAAGAAAGGTTGGAAAATGAAGATGATATGGGTAAGTTTTGCAGGATGTTAGTTTTACACGCAGATATGATATTTGATATGTTAGATCACTCGTATTTCATAATTGCACCTTCTGTTTTCTATTATTGTTTTAAATTTCAATTATTGTTATTATCATTATTTATAATTGCTTTAAATGATGATATATTATTATTATTGTGTATCAATATTATTGTTAAAATTTTTAGAAACAGATATATTGCAATTAGTCGTAATCAATTTCATTATTGATATCATTAATTAATTACTAATTGATATCAAATCATAAATAGTATTCTTTGTAACAATTATAATTATCATTTATTATTCATTTATCACTCAATCAAATAATAAATCCAATGATTGTTAATATTTGAAAAGAGTATTTGAATAAATTATTAATTAATACATGAAGTAAATGTGAAAAGCTCAATTGTATATCAGTATTGAAATAAAGCATGCCATAGTATATCTATCTATATATATATGATAGAGTAATTATGCAAAGCTATAAGATTGATTAAATACTGCAAATTATAGAGTATCTCTCTCTCTTTCCCTTTCTCCCTCTTTCTCTCTCTCTCCCTCTCTTCAATCTACAATTTTTATAGAAGAGAGAGAAAAAGAAAAAGTACGACAAATATATACTGCTTTTAACTAAGCACCTTTGAAAATACTTATACTCTCTCTCTCTCCATCCATCTTCCTTCCTTCTTTGATATTTTCTCTACTTGTTTTTATTCTTTTACTCTTCTTATTTGATTGAAAATGAAATTGAATTATAATAATGAAACGTACGTATAAAATGATCATTTTATTTTACGCTTAATTCTAATTAAATTTACGTCATTATTTGACGAAATATATTACACGTATATTATATTATATAATCAATTAATATAATTCAATTAAATTTAATTTTCAAATTCTCAAATTTTCCACTATCCTCAAAATATCAAATTTTCCTCTTATCGATAATATACATATTTGCTCATCATAAATAAATATATCTATAAAACAAATATACGTAAGCAGATAAACAGACACGTATGGATAGATAGCTAGATATAGATAGATAGATAAATAAGCAGACAAACAAACAGAGAGAGAGAGAGAGAGAGAGAGATAGACACACATATACATATATATATATATATATTCGTTTATTTTATCATTCATTGCTTAAGCCAAAGACTTCATTTCATTTTTCTCCTTTATCCATCCATCCTCTCATACTTCTTCATTCCACTTATCGCATTGTTGGAAAAATATTTTTGTTCATTGATATGAATATATCATTTCCTATTCATTTCAATCAATGATAAATGTTATTTGAGTTTAATAGATGGCAATGATAACAATTATCTTTTGATATTTCTTTTTCCATTCCAATTTTTCTTTCTAATTAAATTAACAATAATATTATTGGGAATGATAAGGGAATGTATGGATGGATAGAAAATTTGAAATTGATAAATAATATAAAGGTAATTAATTAATTAATTAATTGAATAGAGGAGAAATGGGAGAATAAACATTAATAGATATGCGTATAATCGGAAAAGTTAGATTAGACTGATAATAGGAATTATTGCAGTTAGGGAATGATAGATAGAAAATTTGAAGTTGGCAAATAATATAAAAAGTAATTAATTAATTAATTGAAAGAAGAGAAGAAAAGGAATAGACATTAATAGATATATATGTAATCGGAAAAGTTAGATTAGACTGATAATAGGAATTATTGCAGTTAGGGAATAATAGATAGAAAATTTGAAGTTGGCAAATAATATAAAAGTAATTAATTAATTAATTACTTTGAAAGGAAAGGAAAAGATGTGAAAAATTTTTTGTATATTTTATTACTACAACTAATACTTTTCTTATTTTTCATTCATATCATTGAATAAATTTGTCAGTGGTGAAAGTAAAATGTAAAGTATATTTTGGAGTGTATTTTGTGCTTGGCTCATTAAACGTTTCATTTTCTGTCCTATCCATTTTTTATCTTTCCTTTTTGCAATTTTCTTTTCTTCGATTTGAAATAAGATCCTTTCGATTTTAATTCCACTGAATTTTCTTTCCCCCATTTTCTTCAACTGCAAATACCATTGAAAAGCCTTCTTATTTAATCTGCCTTTCTTTTATTAATCCAAATATATATGTTTTTTTTTTTTTGAAAGTAACTAAAGCTTAATTTGAATTTAATATAACATGGATATAAATTTCATTGAAAAATTTTTGAACGATTGAAAGAAACGAGGATGATAGAGGGTTGAGAAAGGATAGTGGGATAAGAATATTGCGATAGTGAAAGAAAAGGGAATAGGAAAATGCGATAGTGAAAGAAGTGCGGAGTGTAGGAAATTGCGGCAGTGAAAGAAGTGCGGAATAAGAAATTGCGGCAGTGAAAGAAGTGCGGAATAAGAAATTGCGGTAGTGAAAGAAGTGCGGAATAGGGAGTTGCAGTAGTGAAAGAAGTGCGGAATAGGGAATTGCAGTAGTGAAAGAAGAGCCGAATAAGAAATCGCGATAGTGAAAGAGCGGAATAAGAAATTGCGGTAGCGAAAGAAGTGCGGAATAGAAATTGCGGTAGTGAAAAAAGTGCGGAATAGGGAATTGCAGTAGTGAAAGAAGTGTGGAATAGGGAATTGCAGTAGTGAAAGAAGAGCCGAATAAGAAATCGCGATAGTGAAAGAGCGGAATAAGAAATTGCGGTAGCGAAAGAAGTGCGGAATAGAAATTGCTGTTGTGAAAAAAGTGCGGAATAAGAAATTGCGGTAGTGAAAGAAGTGCGGAATAAGAAATTGCGGTAGTGAAAGAGGTGCGGGATAGGAAATTGCAGTAGTGGAAGAAGTGCGGAATAGGGAATTGCAGTAGTGAAAGAAGAGCCGAATAAGAAATCGCGATAGTGAAAGAGCGGAATAAGAAATTGCGGTAGCGAAAGAAGCGCGGAATAGAAATTGCGATTGTAAAAAAAGTGCGGAATGCAGGAAATTGTGGTAGTGAAAGAAGTGCAGAAAAAAATGCAGCATATCGAATGCAGCATTATTAATCACTTATGTAAATATTTTCCTTTTATAATGAAAAATGTTAAGATAAAGTCTATTCCTTTTTCTTTTTTCACTGATTAAATTATGCTTAATGAAATTAGATGCGGAAAATGTATTTTCTCTCTAACGAAATTAAATGAAAATTTCTTTCATTTAGTTTATATTTATAAATTTAGTAATTTATGCAGAAAATTCAACAAAAAAAAGAAAATCTTCATTACTTTTTAACCATACCCAAGTTTCATTATTCACTCTTTGTTTTAAGCTAGGAATTATAAAGCGAAAGATAAAAAGAAATCTTCCTCATTTCAAGTTTTTAACCATCTCAAATTTCATCATTCACTTTTTGTTTTAAGCTCGAAATTATAAGGCGCATATTCATCATATCAACATAAGGAAATTTGGCCAAATTGTAAATTAAGCATCTATAAGCTTCAAAGTAATTTATATTTTCCCATATTTTGATTAAACCTTTCTGCGCTTTTGGCGATTTTTGTTATAATTATTTCTTTAAATAAACTATTCAAAAGATAAGCTTTATTTATTTGATAGTTTATATTATCCGATAAAAAAAATTATACTAAATTATCTGTTATTATCTTTTATTTATCTGTAAATTATGAATTTAACAGAAATTAGAAATTACCAATATTAAAATTACCTTTAAACGGTGGATAGAAAAAAGGAAAAATAATAATAAACAATAAATTAATATTAATAATAAATACTTATTATCATGTGTTGTTATTAACTATTATAATTAATAACAATAATAATAATTGTTGTTATTGTTATTATTAATAATTATTTATTATTTTATTTTTTATTTATTATTAATTATTATTTTGTTTATTGTTAATAATTATTCATTATTAATATTACGGTTATTGTTATCATTATTATTATTTTTTATTATTAATTATTATTATTTATTATTAATATTATGGTTATTATCGTTATTATTATTTATTATTAATAATTGTTACTTATTATTAATTATTATTATTCGTTATTTATTTATTAAAATTTAACTCAAACATTTTTTTGAAATAAATTTAGAAGTTTAAAATTTTCTTTAAAATTTTAAATTTGTTCTTTAGCTTTTTACAATTGTTAGTGTCAGTCACCGGTTTATTTTCAATCGCATTTCAATCTTTCAGGTATTTTTAAAGATAAAAAAGAAAGAAAAAGAGAGAGAGAGAGAGAGAGAGGGGGGACAACGAATTGCATTAAACAATCAATATTTTTCAACATCTATTTTGTTAGCATATTTGCAAAATAGATTTATAAATTATCTCAAAAATTTTTTACGACCTTTTTTTTAAATTGTTAGTTTGAATTATTTACTAATTTAAAAGTTTTCTTTTTTGACCTTTGCACTTTATTTTATAATGCGAAATAGTTGAAATGATAAAGAGGGGAAATGGTGGGGAGGGAGAGGGGAAGGTAATTTTAACTTTTAAATTTTAAATTTTTCAGGGTAAATTTTAGAGTTTAAATTTTGCAGTAAAGTTATTATCTCTCTAAATAAAGTATAAATAAGCAAAAATTATATTATCGGAGAAAGAGATAGAGAGAGAGAGAGAGAGAGAGAGAGAGGTAGAGGATGATTGTGCTATTTCAGAAACATCGAAAGGCTGTTATATCATAAAAGTTTGGCTTTCGATATTTTCAAAATAAATTATTCATTGGAAATATTTTATGCAACATATTAGTTGTTTGAAATTTATACTTCGAAATTGATTTCCATATCATTGTTTTTGTCATGTATGAATTAATTAGCGCTTGCATTAATTTTCAAATTTAACAACTCTAAATAAATTAAATATATTTAACTTGTTGCTTAAATGATATTTTAAAGTTAACATTTATTTTTCGAAAAATTGGTAAATATAAATATGAAAATAATTTATGCAAATGAGGTAAGCAATAATGAATGATAATTTGCAAATAATTATTTTACTTTCTAAGGTAAGAAATAATTGGTGAAAAGTTAGGATGCTATTTTTATCTTTATTTCTATTATTGAAATTTGAAAAAAAATCAATAAATGTTTTATTTAACGAAAATCTTCTACTCTCTTCAATGATAATGATTTATTGGAATTTGAGTATAAGCCGATAAATCTATTATTAACAGTTAATCCATCAAAAGCCTAAGCTATTTCGTAATTTTTCACATATCACATTATTTACTGCCACGCGGAATTCAATTTTAATTTTTTGTAGAAAAAAAGTAATTATTTGTAATTAATTTTACGTAATTTATATTTGTTTTAAATTATGATAAGTTTAATTTCTTACGAATCATTTTCAGGAAATTAAAATGAAAGAAAATAGTCTTTTTTTTTAAGGCTATAAATTAAAATTTTTTTAATGATCTATTTTCAGATGGCGAAATTTATCATAAATTTATGTCTGTAGTAGTGCTGCTATATGGACAGCGGTCAATCTGCAGATTCATGGTGTAGTAGTACCGCTCGAGCATTGGATATTTTCAATCGACGTAGTTCACTTCTTGCTGTCTCACTTGGTGGTTAATATTCTGCATAGATCTATTTCAATTACTAAAATATACATAGTGATATTACTATTTTAATTAAATTCAAAAAATAAATCAAAATACAGTAATACTCTGATACTCTGCTTTAAGTATATTTAAGTAAATACTTAATAATTATCTTAACAAGTAATCCGAATATTTGTGGTTCAGTGATAGGAAAGGAAATAAATATCATTAAATATCATAAATATCATTGTAAAGTAATTAATTCATAATTAATAAAGATTAAACTACGGTGGTTTGTTGGGCTTCTTAATGGTGAAGTGGAAATTACAGAGCAGTTTTATCATCTACAAATAATATGCACTATTCTTCCTCAATTTTACTGACAAATTAACTGCAATTTAATTCAAGAAATTTTATAACTTATTTCGGATAGTTTAAAATATTAGCAAAATTTTACAATACAAATTTATCAATTTTTTTTTAGGAGTTAACAGTGATACAATTACATCGTTATCTACTTGCAATCCGCCAAAACTTACCACACCTGCTTCTAATTCATCCAGTTATCAACATGTTAGTAGTGACAACAATGGTCATAGTGATAATCCAACGATGACATCCTGTAAGTTCATTTCCATCATTAATTGAGAAATTTTTTTTCTTTTCAAAAACTTTTTATTATTATCAAAATGTAATCGTTTAGCTATAGTCTCGGGATTCCGATATACGAAAGTTCGATTAAATCGATCATCAGAATCTCACAGATGTTCACATTCGTGAGCACTAACTCTAATTCTTAGATTTAGTTTCATGAATGCTTGCAGATATCTAATGACTTTTAATTCTTGGAATTAGTTTCACTGATGTTTGAAGATATTCAATGGCCTCTAGATATCCAGTAACTTAAGCATATGCCTTTGTTTGATCTGATTTTAATTTTCAACAAACCACTGCAAGGTTTTATAGGTTCTGCACATAGTCTTGCAACAACATCAGCATTAACGTCTCCCGAATCTAGTCAGACTAATGCATCTTGGTCACAGTTTGATTTCCATACTGCTTATGATTCCGATTGCAACTCACAGGTTGCTCCCGAGCGTGCTAGGTACTTATTTTTTTTAATCTATTGTTGACACTCATGCATATTCTAAAATCTTGTGGCGACTTTGTTCAATGAGATTTATGAGTGCCAATTTTTTAGAACTTCTTTAATGAATATAAATACGAATAAATAGCAGTTAAAAAAATATTGAATTATCTACAGATTATTTTTTTTGGGAAAGCTTTTTAAAAATTTAAATCTCGAGAGAGCTATCACTTTCGTAAAAATTTCATCAAATTGTAGCGAATGGCGACCATGCTATCCACGTCTATGTGCTTATCATGATTGTGTAAGCCTAGCATCGGCCTGGGGACTTGGTCCACCAACAACATCCCTCGAGCCTCGTCCAACTGGAGCATCTCAGGCTCAGAGTCCCTGTGAAGATGATATGGGTGATGGTAAATCTAATGATTTATTGGCAAATTGTCCGGCTTTCAGGTAATTTCATCTTTCTTATAATTGGAAAAAAAGTGAAATAAATTGAAGCGTGCAGCAATTTTGTCAATGTCAAGATTTTTCGCTTTTCCAAATTAAGATTATTTTAATAGTTTTTTTCAATTTTCTAGAAATGAATTAGGTGGTGAACCAATTCGTCGGTTGGCTCTTTCTCGTCGTTTCAATGCTATTTCAACTGATGAATTGAGAAATCGAAATGAAACTTGGCAGCGGGAGCATACAGCATCCGAAATCGGTATTCTGGAAGATGTTAGCAATGTTTACCTTGGTGGCAGGTAATAATACTTTTATTCATTACCGTCCTAACCTAATCTACATGTTAAAGTTGTTGACTTTAAAGCTTTGAAACGATCCAATCCTTTTCGTTTTAATGTGAGCTGAAATGCTAAATACCTTTCTTTGAAAGAGCATTTTGACCTTTAGGTATTAAGAAAGAAAAATGTCATATCCATTTACGATAACAAAGAATTGACATAATAGGATTTGAAGAATGAAAATGAATCGGCAATAAATTAAGGAATAAATGGATAAATAATAAAATGTGTAAAGGCTATATCGTATTTTTTTTTGAAAGGAAATATATTGAATGGAACGATAATAGTCTTTTGCATTATTATTCGGTTAAAAATCTATTAATTAATTAAATTAAGAAGGAATTAGTCTTTTACAACATGTGTAAAAGATTAATTTGATGTTGGAAGTTTGTTGGTTTCGGAAAGATTTTGGGATGTTGGAAGTTCCGAAAATTTTGCTTAATTAAACATAGGCATAAAATAGATTTATAAAAGATGATGTTGAAGTAAAATGAAAGCTGTCATGTATTGAACAATATTAAAAAATGACTTTTATTTGAAGTCTCCATAAAAATTTTAAAAAATCAGAAAGTGAAGGAAAGTAATTTGTATTCTTTCTGAAATTAAAAGAAGAAACAAATAGCAAGACTGATTATTTGAATAGATGAAAATTGAGCGGATACAACAAAATTAATTCGTTGCAAATGCAAATTTAGCTACTAACATTAAGATTTTTTTATAGGAAATTAAAAAAGTACATTATTGCAAAATTTCGTTCTCGTTTTTTTCTCCTTTAAATTCTTATTTAATTTTATAAATTCGCATTAAATTATAAAATGCTTTTTTTCAGGTTGTGCGCAGCACGTCAACAAAAAGTTGTCATTGAACCTCAGGATATTGGAGCTTATTATTATCGGCATTGTTTTCTTGGACGTCGTAAATTTTCTTTGCTTCTTCAATTTAGATAAACTTTGCATTTATTTGTCGAAAGAAAACATTTCAATTTAGATTTTAGTTTTCGACAATTTCAAATTTTCTTATAATTTGAATAAATTCTTCATAAATTTGAAAATATCAAATTTCAGCTCATTGGAATTTTTTTGGTACCGATGAAACTTATGGTCCAATTGCTGTTTCCGTAGTTCGTGAACATATTGAAAGTGATATCCAAAATGTTACCCTTTATCGGATGATTATCCGGCTCAGTGATGTATTTGTTTTCTTAAAATTTATCGAACTCATTATAATGATTCATTAGCAGAAACTCACGCAAGTGCTGTTCCAGTTTAAAAATAGCAAAATTGATTGCCTAAATACGTTGATCTTACTTAATGATGTTTTGAAATAATAAGTATATGTCATAGAATTGAGTCTTTTAATCACATTGTTTAATCATATTTTGGTTATTGGCAGTAGGTGTAGAATTATTTAAGCTTTGTACACTACGAGTTGCAATACCGGAAGAAGTTATTTCGGAAAACAATGCCGATCAGAAAAATGTTCGATCATTGATAAAAGAATTATTGGAAATTGCTTGTCCACAAATAAACGTCGGAATTCTTCGTCCAGTTAATCCATCATTTACACGAGTGGAAGATTTACTTGTCAAAATTGATGAACAGGCTTGTTTAACAAATTTCTTCTGTTTCAAAATATAAATCTTGTTCTTTTTGGAAAAGATCATTTCGAAAGAATAGAAATGATTTTTTTTAATTCAAATGAGTTAGAAAATGCTAACTTTGCTACAAAAATTTAATTGTTTTTTAATTATCTCGAAATGACAAACGATTTTTTGATTTGATTTTCTAATCAAAGAATTGTATTGTGTAATTTTAGCCAATTTATACTCGATATAAAGTTGGCGTAATGTATTGCGGCGTTAATCAATTCACTGAAGAGCAAATGTATAATAACGGTATCTTCTCTTACCTAACGCTGTATAATTTCAAATCAAAATTAATTTAATTTACATGTATATATATATATATATATATATTTCTGGTTTATTGTATAGTGCTTTAAAATTTTTTTATTTTGTAGTTATTTAGGATTTTGAAAAAATTTTTTTAAATATTTCAAAAACCTAACTAAATGAATTAATTTACCAATTTGCACATCTATTCATTATTATTTTGAAGATTTTTAGAGTTTAATCTAATCATAAATGGTCCAATCATAAATTGTTAATACGATTTTCTGTACTGAATCTTTGCTAAAATTAAATTTAATTGCAGAAAATGGATCTCCTGCTTTCGAGGAATTTTTAGATTTTCTTGGGCAACGCGTACGATTGAAAGGTTTTGATCAATATAAGGGTGGCCTTGACGTACGTGATGATACAACGGGTACACATTCGATATACGTCAAATATCAGGCACATGAAATAATGTTCCATATATCAACACTTCTTCCTTTTACTCTAAGTAACAAGCAACAGGTGATCATTATGCTTTTATACCACAAACTAACAGCTTAGTCATTGGTTTATTTCACATAAATGATCAATTCCATCAATGATCATTTTTGATATCATTTGTTAAATTCTCTATCAATTTTTATTTAATTCTTTCAGCTAGCTCGAAAAAGGCATATTGGTAATGATATGGTTACTGTAATCTTCCAAGAGCCTGGTGCTCTTCCTTTCAGTCCAATTACTGTTCGTTCACATTTCCAGCATGTTTTCATTATTGTAAGAGCTAATAATCCATGCACTGATGATGTGACTTACAGGTATGAACTATTTCGATTCTTTTGGATTTTATTTATAGAAGCGCATTAATCTCTTCTCATTGGGCATTTATGAATCAGTTGTAGATTGAAATGAAATTATGAATATAAATTGCTAACAAATGTATCGTATCGTTATACATAATTTTTGCAGTGTTGCTGTATCGCGAGCTAAGGATGTTCCAGCATTTGGACCTGCTATACCTCAAGGAGCAACATTTCCGAAATCCTCTGAATTTCATGATTTTTTCATTACAAAAAGTAAGTATAGCATAGCATAGCATACAGTAGAAATTTAATTTCAGAAATTTAATTTTCATTTTTAATTCAAGAGCATTCGTTATGCTTGACCCTTTTTTCGAGAAGATATTAATTGTTTCGAAAGTGACCAGTTGGATAGGAAGGCTTGCTAGCCTTAACTAAAAAAATATAAATACAAAAAAAGAAAATTGACGCAGTACCTTACCTTTTTTTAGTAATAAATGCTGAAAATGCGGTGCATCGCTCAAAAAAATTCGCAGCAATGGCAGCACGCACACGCCGCGAAGCATTGAAAGAAGTCGCAGAAAATTTTGCTTCAGGTCATCCAAATGATGGACCTGCAAGAATTGCAAGTAAGTTTACTTCTTTTCATAAATATTATTGTAAAAGAAATACAAATTATTTTTTTCTACTAAGTTAAAATTTATGATTATTTTAGGTCGATTTTTGGTTGGATCAGTGAAACGAAAAGAGCGCTTATTACCACGGCCAATTTTAAGTGAATCATTACATGGAGCACTTTCATGGCTTGTTGAAGTTTATGATTATTCACAAAATCAATCGATCACATGTGTCCTTGGTGTATCCGGTGAAACTTTGGTTATTTTGGAGATGCCAAGCGGTGAAGTTATTTGTGCAATACCCACACATTCTGTTATTGGTTGGGCCACTACTGATTCAGGGTATGTTCTAATTTTTTTTTGCTTTTTCTGCTTATAGGCCATTTTGCTTTTCTCAACATATTATACTTAAAAAACATGTATCTTTTAATCTGAGTTCTTTTTTATCAAGTTTATTTCATATTTTAATTGATTTTATTCTTCATTATTTTGATTATATGACTTTTATTTATATTCCTTATTATAATTGAATAATTTATTTTCATTGTTTTGAAACGTACCTGAAAACTGACTATTTGTGAAAAATAAAAATTGTGGTATATACTATTTTTCAAAAAATAAAACATGATTCTTTTTTTAGATTGAAAATTTATTTTGACCATGGCGATATGCTACATTTGAGGTGTTGTACAGCTGATAACAGTGATCGGGAATTAACTTCATTGATACGACGTTTGGAGTGTGTTACGAAAGGTAGTGAGAAAAAATTTTATAATAATTTTAGAAGCTTCTGATTGAAATTTGTTTGATTCAAAGAAATTAATAAACTCTTTTAATAAACTAATAAACTCTTTTTGATCTATTCTTTTCTTTTAAAAAATTATTGTTTCTCTCTCTTTACTTCTTTACTCTTCCTTTTATTCTCCTTCTTTTTAGTTCTCCTTCTAGTTCTCCTTCTTTTTTCCAATAAGATACATCCGAAATATCTGAAATTTTTTCTTAGTTTAAGAAATGATAGTTTGATGTCCTACATGATATCTTATGTGATATCGTCTACAACAACTTGAGAAATGACAGTCTAAGTCTTACATGATACCTTCCATAATTGATTGTTGAAGGTGATGAAGCTAAGGAAGTGCTACATCGACGTGCACGTGTTTCCGATAGCTTGGACTTTCATCTGCAAGAAGAAGGTGTTGTTACCGATGTGGAAATGTATCATACAGCATGGCGTTCTGGCCTTCGACAAGGATCACGTATTGTTGAGGTTAAATGATTTTAAATTTTGATTAAGATTTAAAGCAATTGCTAAAAATTAAAATAATAAGTCATTTGCTTTTGTAGTAGATATTAAATAATTACGCTGAGAAATTTGTAATACATTTATGAAGCCTTGAAATTTACAGATTGAAGGTAAACCAATTGTTACAATGAATTACAATGAAATATGTGGCCTGATGGCGCATCGTACCTCACTTCGATTGATTATGATTTCACCAGCATCCGATGGTTCACCTCGTAGAGGTTGTGCTGATCCGCATTGTCCCGCCGTAAGCGGTGATGAGCAATTGTTACTTATGTCTGATTCATTCGCAAAACGAAATATGTGGTAAAATTTTGGCTCTTTTTGAAATTATTGTATTCTGTGAATTTAATATTATTTACGGTAGTTGCAAGACTTTACTAATCATAAATTTATCATGAAGAATTTAATTCATAGTTTAATTCATAATTTAATTCCTACTTCTTTGCTCTATCCAGAATTTATTTTTTCTAGGTACTGAATCCTTTATGCTAAATCTCTTTCGAAATTAACAGCCATGGCAATTTATTAATGGATAGTATAAATTAGGGAACTAAAATATTAAAAATTTTGGAAGAATATATCAGCTGAACTATATTAATAATTAATAAATTTAAATAAATTTTCCCTTATAATTTATTTTTCAGCTTTTTCAATAGTTTTACAAATAAACAACTTCGTACGCTCAATCATTTGGATAAAAATAGAAAGCAATCAATTAGTTTCGAAGATGAATCATTCGTAAAGAATAGACATAATGCTGTAAGTATTTTAGCAGTTTACTGTTGAAATATGTATTTTAATTATTAATCTTTGTTTACGCTAAATCATTTTATGCTAATTTAAAATTACTTTGTTTCATTTTCGAAATTGAGAATGTGAAAGGATATTTCTAAATTGTTAGTGATTAATGAGAATAAATCGGTTGTCATAAAATAGAAACTTATTGAAATTATCGTGCAACTAAGTTTATATTGTTTAAATTTCTTTTGAAAATATATTCTTTTGGTCATAGATTTTGAACTTAAATATCCATTCTTTTCCAATCTTCCTTTTTAACTTTGAAATGGGAAATTAATTTCTGCATTTTTTAGACAGTTTGGGATTAATTCTGATTTCAATTATTCGTTTAATTTTCTGATGGTTAATGTATTTATTTTAAAATGGTTTTTTTATAGATCAAAGATTTTGCACGTTATGGAAGACTTAATTATGTACACTTTGAAAGACCTGCAGGAATTGAGTATGTTTTTACGAAAATTTGTCACTTAAGAGAATAAATTTTTAGAATATGTGAAGAATTAAACTGAATTTATGTTTTAAATTCTAAAAAAAAGCGATCTTCAAGAGATCAAACCAACAGAAAAGACTGTTGAATTTTTACGGCAAAAGATTATAAGAAGTGGAGCTCACCACTTTCATATCTGTGGCAGATTTGTTAAACAAATTTTTTTGCATACCCAATACACATATTACATTTCAGGCCTGTTCAATGGAAAACATTGAATAACTGTTTGTATGAATCTACTTATAAAGTACAGGTAGCTTATATTAGATAATGAATTTTTGATAATGAATTTCGATGATTTTTAGTAAAAATAATTATTAATTATTCAACTATTTGTTAAAGTATTTTGGTTTTTTGATGAAATTTGCATTCAATCCTCTTCAAAGCAATTTTAATTTTAATAAATTTGTCGAGGTATAATTTAAAAAGGAAAAAGAAAGAAAATCTAAGAGGATTTTTTAAAAATTATTTACCGCAGATGAAAAATGATTCTTGCAAATTAGCTTATTTTTCTACCCAAAATTAATATGATAGCAATACTGTCAAGTGAGTTATTTTTTAAGAAATAAATAAGAGTGACTGAATCATAATTTATTTCAGGGCCGAATATTGCGCGTCCGCTCTGAAGATTCATTAGTTTCATCCACAGAAAACTGCTACAATACCTTTTCCGTAAAACTTTTTTATGGAACTCTCTAATAGCGATGATTTTTATTGAAGACTTATATTTTGATAAACTTATGTTATCAAAGACTAATATCTTTATTTTAATCCTCAAATTATTAAAGACTATTTTGATAAGTCTAACTTGAATAGAGAAATTTGCGATACATTTCCGATCTCTAGTGATATATTATTCCATGGAAAATATTACTCTGTTTCGTTCTTTTCCTTTTCCTTCTAAAAAATGTTTTTAGTCTTCAAGATTTCTTGATCGGAAGAGTAAATTTATTTTTTTTCTTGATCGGAAGAGTAAAAAAACCTTGCTAAATCGATAGTTATTGAAAAATTAAAAACCATATTTTGCATGATGAGAAGTTTGAAGACTATTAATGGCGCGTTTTATTTAATATTTAACGATGAAGCATAAAGAGAATTATATCATATTTGAATTAGATTGAGATGAAATAAAAATTCATTATTGATTTAAAAATTCGTTTTATTTTTGAATTTCAGCAATCGAAAAGCGATACTTGCAATCGTAATCTTATACCGAAAGTAAAGGAATCTGGGAAGTTAGTTGCAACTAATAATGTTGAATTGGAAAAGAGTAAAATGCAATTGCAAAAAACATTGCGAGAAAAGCAAGCTTTAGAAGCTATGATTTCACGTTTGAAAGAGGAACTCACAAAAGTAAGTTGATAATTTTTATCTGATTAATTTGGCATAATTTAATCCATGATATTTTCTGCATTAAGTAAAGTTAATGCATGTCATGCCTAATCAATGGTCATTTAATGATGAATGATCGAAGTTAGACTTGTTGCTGTGACGTTTAAATAGGAATGATTGATCAAGATTTTGTAAATCATCTTACTGTAGTTTGGAAAATAGAGGAATTGCTTTCAAGCAGAATTATTTTACATTCAATTAAAAAGTTTTCCCTAGTAATTCGGCTGGAAAAAATGCTTGTAATTTATAGGAACGACGTGCCCATGAAATGACAAAACTTGAATTGCAAAAATTGCAAAAGTATTTTGAAATGATACCAAATGTGTCGCTGTAATTCGTCCGTCAATAAGATGTAATAAATGTAGCGATATGACAAATACGTGATATACTCTTATCATTATGCTCGTATTTATCATCTACGCATGATTTTCTTTGTTTAAACCTCCCTTTTTTTCTTCTTCCTTAAAATTTTTTCAACAAAGAAATTTGTAACATCTTTATGTTAATTTAATTTTAAACCTAATGTTAACATTAAAATCATTTAATCGCTAAATTTTAAAATTTAAATTTTTGAAATAGATAAAATTAATTTTTTCTACTGTCATAATAGCACATTTTTAAAAACTCTAAGTTATTAGTTTCTCTAATTTATAATTCTTCATCTATATCTGTGCCATCTTTTTTGTTCAATGATCCCATCGCAATCTATTATTTTGTCATCATTTGATTAATTATTATTTTTGAATATCTCTGAATTCTATTTTATGTTTGTTACGATGTTTCTTTTTAATGTTCGTTTTGTAAAATAAATATGTATTTATTACTAGAATTTTACTTTTCTCTTTTTTTCTCTTCTTTCTCATTCTTTTTATTATATGTAAATGAAGTTTTTTTAATTCAATTTAATAATTAATGTGTGGCAATTTTCATAAATTATTTCTTCAAGCCATTTCTCAATTTATTGTAATTTCATCAATCATTTTGTCGCAGTTTCAATAAATTGATTGATAGTTAAATTCTTCCATACAAAATCGAATCAACTAATTGAAAGAAATATGCATTTCTGGGAAGTTTTACTATCAAGCGTTTTTTCATCTGATACAAACTGAACAGAAATATCAGTGAAAATTTGATTAATAGACAATTGGACAGCTGCTAACAGCGTAAGTTATCATTTGTTATTTCAACAGTTAGCGTCATCTTAACAGGTCGGACATTTTTGTTGATCAATTTATTTTGCAAAGATATTAGTATGTTAAAATTAAAGCATCCATTCTACTATCTTTTGCATGTATGAAATTGTGAACCATTTCAACCATAGTGTCTTTCGTAGCATAAAATATGATAATTTGAAATGAGCCTTATTTTTAGGCACTCTTTCTTACTATGATTAATAGCATAGCTAACATTTATTTCAATTCTACCGTTGTGTAATTTTGTTATACTGAAAAAAAATTTTTAGTTGAGAAAAAAGTTGCATATTTGTTTATCATTAATTACAGCTAATAATTGAGGGATAGGATTTAAATTTGAATTCGATTAAATCTTAGCTTTTCAAAACGATAAATGAAAATTGGTGTTTTACATCTCTACTCTCTTCAGTTATTTTGCTAAGTGATATTATGTAAGATAAGATAATAAGAAATAGTTGCGGAAAGCATTAATTACATACTAAATACCACTCTTTCAGGTAGTAATATATAGTATTAATTATTTTTTTGTTAATGAATTATTTAATTGAAAACATGAAGCTCTCGATATGGTATGAATTGATGTTTTAATATATTTTAACTTCTAACTTAATAGCTGTTAACAAATAATTCATCTACAATTTCCCACCATAAAATCAGATAAACGAATTAATTATTTCATCTTATTCGGAAATAAGTTCCGGCTTAGTGTTGTATATCATCATATTCATTTAAATGAAATTCGAAATCATGTCATTCGCAAATTTTAGCTAATTTATGAAAATTTTTAATTTTAAACTAGTAAGTGTTAAATCTTCACATTCATATCCATTTGTTATTACATTGTTGTATTCCGTAAAATCTTTTTGTAAAAATCTTTTCCACATCGGTAAGATTATTTCATTCGTAATATACTTCACATAATAATTCACTTCAACTGATGTTTTCATTGAATATTTTCTTTTCACTAATTTTTCTACTCAATTCAATCAGCTGTGCAATAATCGAGAATTGGAGACCACAACAATGTTGCCAGTAAGTATTATCAATAATAATATTGATAAGTATTATCAGTAAGTATTATCAATAATAAGTAAGTATTATCAATATTAATAAAGGTGCGTTAAAAAATAAAATATTTGCAATGGATAAAATTTTTCGTAAAAATTTTGAATTAACTATCACTACCAAATTATTTCAATTTTTTCACAATTTCATAATATTTTAATAACCTTTTTCTACCTTATATTTTAATGAGTAATTTACTAAACTTTTTGAAACTTTTCCGCAAAATATCTATATGTATGTTTAGATATCAAATGCACTTATAATATCTATATGCATGATTAGATATCAAATGCGCAATAACAGTACAAGCGCATTTGATGATTGATAACTCAAAAAATTCAGATACTGATAAAATGAATAGTATCCTGTAGGAGAAAATGCTCATTTAGAATGATAAATATTTCAACTAAAAGAAAGGATATCTTTGTAAATTAAAGTTTTTTTGATAAAATTTTTATAATCATAATTGATATGAATTTTGATAGTAAAATTTTAATTTTAAGATGAAATAACCATTTGAAATGGTCGAACGATAAAAATGATAATATTACGACAATAATATTTGCATAAAAGAAAGGATTAATCTTTTGTAAAAGATTATTTCATCATTTTAATATTTAATATTTTATCATCTTCATTATAAAAGTTTTCATGGATTTCAGATTTATGTGCTGTACATGTAAAAATATGTTCGATCCAAGTGAAAATAATTTCAACACATTGACTGGCAGTAAAATTGAAGAAGTTGAAAGCACTACGATATCATCGTCATTTCATAAGAATTCATATTTTCAAAATATCCCAACACTTCAAACACCATCCAACAATTCGCGAGCATTAACCAATGATGATCAGTTTGCAGCCGGTATAAATGATGCTTTGGTACCAATGTTATCGAATGATGGAAAAGTTAATATCGATGAAACTAATTATCCAATAAATTTTAAGGAATCATCATTACCAGCACCAATTAATCAATATGCTATTGATCGATTCGTCAAGGAAAATTATTTGCAGAAACCTATTTTTGAGCAGCGAACTAATGAATTGGATACGATTGGTGAATTTTCAACAATATCAATTCCTTATACTACTACATCAAATTTTGATTACGATGATAGCAGAAATTATCTCTCTACCAATAAAATTAATAAGAAGAATACAGGTAAAGTTAATATCTCAGCTAAATGTGGTAAATTATGCGATGAACGATCATATTATTCATCTAAATTTTCTGGAATGCAAACTGAAACAAAATTACCGGTGGATTATGATGAATTCGGAAAATCCGAACAAGAGAGTAAGAAAGACTACTACGATGAAGTCGTGGATGAACGCAATACTCCTATTGCTTTTTCACCGTATTCAAGATTGAAAAGGCGAATGAACGCTTTTACTGATATCAATCGGGAGAAATTTTGTCAATTTTGCGACAATAGTAATATCAAGAAGACAAAATTATTGAAGCACAATGCTCCGAATGAAATGACATATATTGCGGCAAAAAGTAATCATCAAAAAGCATTAGCTAATATTTTAAAATCAAAAATTGATTTTCATGTTGCCGCTAATAATACTTTCAACCAAGTAAAGAATGCTAACAATAATAATCATGGGAGAAATTTCTTCATTTCGGATAAAAATCAAAATATACAGAATTTAACGATGCGACAACATCCAGAATATCCCAAAATGATTGATTCATTGGAGGAATTTAGATTTCGATCACCAAATCACACTTTACTTCGATTAGATTCAATGATCAAAGAGCCGAAAGATACGATGCACGAATCGTTGCTTAAATTCAACAAACAACCAAATAATAAAAATGAGAATTTTTTGATAAAATCATTTAAACTAATTAGAGTGGAAGGGATAAAAAATAGAAATACAAATGAGGATATTTTGCGCGAAGATGATTCATACAAAATGCAAAATTTAACAATGAAAATATCTGATAAGGAATTGATAAGGAATATTTCGGCTCAAATTGATAATGATTTATCAGGAACAAATAATTTACAATTTTTGAGGGATCATAAGAAGCCGAAGCAGAAGAAGTCTATCAATGATTTTTTTTATCATATACAAAAACCTGAAAGTGATGATATACGGAATAAATTTCGCAACAATTTGGTATTCGAAATGCAACGTGATATTTGGCCAAGTATCATCACTAATATAACTGAAAAACAAAAGAAATTAACGGAACTTCCTTCTTTATTAATTACACCAAATCCAATTATCGGTAATACATCGCTTAATTCATCTATTTTACAACAAATTTTGATAAAAAAGATTAAAACAAAACGACCAATTCAAACAAGGAAAGCAAAAGTTTTTGATTTTTGAAGTTTTGTAATTTTATTAATTACAGGTAAAATATCTTTTTCGAATTTGATTTTAAAACTTTTCAAAAAATGCACTATTGCAATTGTTGAAAAAATTTCATGATCGGATTATCATAATTATACACTTATTATTTCTTTATCATAATTATCATGATTATATACTTATTTATCTTGTATACAGATTATGCACTTATTAATTCTGTTATAATTTGTGTGTTTTTTACTTAGAAATTGTTATTATCAATAAAACGATCTCTTCTTGAAATTGTATGCAATTTTTTTTCGAAATATATTTCTTAATAAACATTGTTTATTTTTTTTGTTGTAAACAAACATTTTCAATATGTATTCTGTATTGTATAAATATACTGTAAATGACTTTAATTGATGTTTCTAATTGTATAATTGATGAAATTAAATTTAATAATAAATGATAATATAAACTGTGATTTGAGGTGAAGAAAGAAAGTAAGGTAAAAGTGGAAGGTAAAATAATAGTACAAGTTACTTCTTTAAGATTTGTTGTATAATTTGGAAAGAGTTGCGAATAAATTTCAGCTAAAATAATTTAATCGTTTTATTCGAAACTTATTGAATGAGAGGATACTGTAGCATTAATTTAATTAATTAGACGAAATGATTGTTTATAAGAATTGTGAAATTTATTTTTTTTGAAGTGAAGAAAAATGTGAGATAAAAGTGGAAGGTAAAATGGAAGTAAAAGTTACTTCCATGAGATTTGTAATATAATTTAGAAGGAGTTGCGAATAAATTTCAACTAAAACAATTCATTCTTATTTTTTTTGAAACTTATTAAATGAAAGAATACTGTAGCATTAATTTAATTAAATAGACGGAATGAAATAATTGTAAGGTAAGAGGAATAGATTGAGAAAATGAGCGCATAATGGAGTAAAATATTTTTTTGAATTTTGCATAATTGCGCACATTTCACTTCTCAATGTTAATTAGTAAAATCGTTCATTAAAATATTGTTCTTTTATCTTTCATTTTCTTTTAATTTTTTCTCATAATTTGTAAGTGTTCAGTAAGTCGATGAAAAATATTTATTTCAATTTCATATCAAGCAATTATAAAATATGCAATGGTTTTTGAAAAATATAAAAATAAGATAATTAAAGCGAAAAAGAAGGAAGGAACGAAGAGCAAGAAGGGGAAAACAGAAAACGGGCAGCGGAAAACCGAAAACGGGAAACGGAAAATCGAAAATTGGGAGTGGGAAAAAAATCAAAGAGATAATATTAAACAAGAACGAAAATATTGCATTTTATTAGATCACTGTAATATCTTCAAAAAAGCCAATAATCATCATCGACATGGTAGTGATGATATATTATATTTGCTAGGAGCAATTTGAAAAATTCTTCATTTACCGCAGCCACCACAGCAGCAACACCTGTAATATAATATACACCTGTAATATAATACTTGATTATAGATTATAGTTTTTATTATATCACACAAATATATCCTATTGGTTTTATATCAATATCCCTTTTTTCCATCCTTTCAAGTANACCATTCAAATAGCTCTATTTCCTATCCTTCCAATTATCATCAGTAAAGTAACAAAAGTTTCGTTGTATAATAGCGGAAGATAATGAATGATTAATTGAAAACTTAATAAATGCTAATATTTGATTGAAATTATCAAAATAGTATAATGATAACAGCTAAATGATAACTATTGTTTTCGGTGATGTGTAAAAAACTATTGAAAATTAAAAAAATTAATAAACAAAACATACCCGCAGCCAAAAAATATTGCATGAGTATTTATAATTATAAAAATTAGCAGGAGAAGTATATATCGAACATCGATAATAACAGATAGCATTACCAATGATGATTTTTGATGACAAATGAATTATATGAATTTTCGGCGCTTTATTTTTGTTGACAAATGATTGATATGAATATTCTGAAGTTTATTTAAAGTGAATTCATTTAATAGATGTTATTCTATAAATCCCACCCTAAAAATTCATTTAAATAATTATAGCTAATATTTTGAAATATTCATTTTAGGTAAATTGAAAAATCAATTTTTTCATTTATTTATAATTTTCGGAAAATTGTTAATTTTCATTTATTTGTTATATAATTCTTTTATCACAAATATTTTGATAAATAGGAAGAATATTTTAATAAATGAACATTTGTATATTTTAATAAATGAACATTTGCATAATAAATTTTATCTGTGCACTATAATATATGTGTACGTGTTTTCTGTACAATCTCAAATATAAAATTTAACTAATATGCAAATTTGTAATTCGTTTGATCAATTATTAACAATAATATTATAATTAATATAAATTAATCATATAAGAATTTAAATTTTAATATAAAGAAATACAGAGAGAGAGAGAGAAAGAGATAATGTTTTTACATAATAAAATATTATATTTCATATTTCAATGGCAATCATTTTTTTTTATTTCAATCTCATAAATTAATAAATGAATTAAATTGTTTAAAAATATTTCAAAAATTATTCCTATTCTCCTTCTCTCTCTCTCCCTCTCTCCCTCTCTCTCTCTTTCTTCCCACTTCTATTGATGGGAGAGTAAATATGGCGGAACTTCTTCATTTGTGATTAGCGAATAACTATCCGAATTTTAGATGATATCAAAATTCTTATCTGAATTTCATTGAAAAGAATGCACTCAGCGGAAATTATCTCTTCTGTTAAACTAATAGCTACTATGAATATATAAAATTATATATTATATATATAAAAAGGAATATATAAAGTTGCATGAAAGAATATTTAACAAAATTAAGGAAAAACGCGAAATCGACAAGCGGCCATCACAACGGATTATTTTTAGCAAAAGAGGAAAATCAAAATTTAATTACAGTAATCTTTGATTCGTAAGATGTAATCTTAATAATTGAAGAATTCTTCAATGTTGAAAATAAAATATTGAAAATTTTAATTAATAATGTATGATGAAATTTCATCGACTTGCAAATTTTTTAAACTTAACATTCATCAAAATGCTCACGTGGGAAATTCAACAATGTTGTATAATTTTTACATTTACAATTGTTTTACTTCAATCCTATAATTAAATTACAGTAAAAAAAATCTCAGATCTATGCTCAATTTTTTCAACTTTTTTTTGCATTTTTTTCACTTGAAATTTTTATTTAGAACAACAATGTTAAGCGATTGTTATCATACATAAATCTAAAGATGAATTATTTGTAAAAGCTTAGCTAATGATAAGCAGTGATTATTGATTTAACTATGAACTTAAAGACGTGGATGAGTTGACACATGTAAAAGCTTAACCAATCATTTATCAGTTGATAAAACTTTTTTCATCAATTATCTATTTTTTTCCTCGAACGTATCATCAGAAAAAAAGGAATTGGGAAATGGTAATTCTTTTATGAGCACTAAATTTTATGTATTAATTTTAGAAAAACCAGAAAGAAGAGATATCGGATATAGCAATCAGTAAATCAAATTCCTAATAGATAATTCATTTCTCATATCCTATTTTAGTATCTGAAATTGTTCATCATACAATTATGAAAGTGTTTATATTAATTAGCTAATTAAATTCAGCAAAATATCAAATTATAAAATTGAGATAGGAAAGTGAAATTTTCAAGAAATATTGCAATCTGAATAAATGACCTCATTTCAATTTCATTTTATTAGCTGTCATTTGAAATAATAATAATAGAAAATGAGTACATTTTATGAAGATAATATAAAATGAATCAAAAGAAAAGTTTTAATAATACAAAAGATTGAAATTAATTAAATTTAATTTCTTTGTTTGCAACAACTTTTAAATACCTTTTGAAGATATTTTAACTTTTCCCAAATTCAATAAAAAGAGGTCAACGAAAGAGGTAATAATGAAATGAATGTTTATTGTATTCATTGAATTGAAAATGGAATGAATGAATCAGGGATAGATGATGGTAATGATGAATAATAATGTGTATATTAAATTAAAATTAAAATATTCAAATTTGAATTGCTTAAAATTTATTTTAAATGCTTAGAATGCATGAAATTATTATCATTACTATCATTATCAGTTATTCTATCATTATTCTATCATTCTATCATTAATTATTACCATTATTATAATTAATATCAATTTATTATTATCAATTATCATTATCAGTTAAAAAATTATTGTAATAATTTTTTTTAAGCAATTCAAATTTAAATATTTTAAATATTTTTTGCTTTCGATATCTTAAAACAAATTTTGCTATTTTGCAAAAGATGAAAAATTAAATTATTGAAGGAAAAGTAATCGAAGATGAATAATTAATTGGAAGCAATTTTAGTGCACAATTTTCTAAATTCATTTTATATTGTTTGAAATTAAAATTGCAGAGTTTAAATTTTAAAAAAAGGTTGAAACCTGAAATAGACTTCAAATTTGACGAAATTTCGAAAGCTCTAATAAATTCTGATAATCTGATAACATTTTGAAATTATTTTGATAAGATTTTTTTTTCACAATAATTATCAACATTTGCATTGTCGATATCAGAAGTGATTTTTTCTATATTCTTCTATTATAAAATTCCTTCTCGTTTTTGAATTTCAATATTGGTCATTTCTATTACTACAAGACATTTTATCCCATTCAAAAATCCCGGTTATTCCTGGTATTTCTTGAAAGCACCAATTTTCACTTATTATCCCGATCCATTATTCTTTCTAATTTTGAAAATTTTGCAAAAATTAAAAATTATAACGATTAGATTTCTATATTATAAAAAGTACCAATAAATAATGATATCATGCAACTTTCTCATCTTATTTTGAAACATATTTCTGCAAATGGAATTGTTATCTCTTATCTCTAAGATAATTATCTCTTATCTTTAAGTAATTTTTTAATTACTGAAGTCCCAAATAGCCCTCCCATTGAATTCAATTACTGAAATTTTTTAATTGTTAGATCTTATTTTTATTTCAAAATTAGAAATGTGTATTTTATATATGCGATAGAAAAAAATAGTGGATAGAAAACAAATGAAAATTATTGAAATGATAAAATTTAAATTCAGGATAGATACTTCTGCTTTAACTCTAACAATTGTTACAGCCATAAAATAAATAGCTTTATTTATTTGGAGATAACACATCACTATATTTCAATTGACAAAGTATAATATATAATTGAAATTAGAAATTTGAAGAAATATTCAGGACATATATAATTCAGAATTATGTACAGGTGTATTACGTAAATCCTTAATGTTCTCCTTTGACCTTTATAATAAGTACAGTATACTATTGGGAAGCAGACTTCAATTTGTTTCTTTTTTCTTGTTTTCCTGAAAGAACCATTTCTATTTGCTCTTCTAAATGTACAGCGATATATTTTGATTTACCTCTTCGATCTTCGATATGCTTTAATTGATCAGATTCGTTGACTGACCTCTCTATACTACGAAATATATTGAAGTGATCGCTTTACAGTGGGTTTCATAATTAATGTAATTAATGCATATATGCTAATCTGATTGATTATATAATCGATACGAATGTTTTTGGTTTTGAGGATTAAGAAAAGCAAAATCTTCAAAGAGACTTCATTCCCTTTCGATGTTCCTATTTAATCAATCATAAACTATTCTATATCTCGAAAAATATATATTTGTGTATGAAATTACAAAGAATATTTAAATTGAAATTAGCAAATATTCATTTACTTGAATAGTTCAAAGTTCAAATATTTTCAAATTCAAATGTTTCATGTTGAAGTGAAGTGTGAGTGATTTTAACAGTGATTAGTAAAGTCCTGCTTTTCTGTTACTATTATTATTACATTTTCTTTTCCATTGAATGATACATCTCTCATCTCCCAAATATTCCTCTTAGTATTTTAAGTCTGCTCGGTGAATTATGGCCAAATATGGAGAAGTTGTGAATGTTATTAAGATGTTGATCCGTTTCTGTCCGTCCATCCGTTTTACTTATTATTTTTCCGAAATGCAAAAGTTCGATTTCATGGTTTTAAGAATCCGTTTAATTCGTCTCTAAATATGAGATAAGGTTTCCTGAGAATCGAAATGATGATTTTTAAATACAAATTTTGTTAGCTGAACTTTGAAGCTATTTGAAGTCGAATACCTTTGCTATTTTATTATGTGTCATTGTGACAATTTTTTTCGAAACAAAGCTATTATGTTTCTTAGGCCTGTTGAATTCTTGAAATCATAGGCTTAGGCCTGCTGAATGAAATCGTACGCTTAGGCCTGTTCAATTCTTGAAATACAACAGTCTCCAGAAACAAAGCAATTTTACATTTCTCTCTCTTCATTCATACCAATTCATTCAATTTTGAAAAAGAGAAGAAATTCAATTAGACAGAGAGAAAAATGAAAGAGATGACATAGAGAACATAGAAACAATAGTTGTAGTGAATACGAGGTTATGCATACGGTAGCGGTGGATAGGTACAGCAGTTAACTATCTTAACACGATTGTCCGGATAAGCATGTCGTTATACTCGTCTCATACATCCACGTAGTTTGTTTTGCTTTCCGGAAATATAATCAGAATAATATTATCTAGTTATAATTTTTACCGTCGTATATTTCATACAATCAAAATTTTCAATATTTATACTCACAGAATTAGTCATACAATAATTTCACTTCCAATTATTCTCTAATCGATTTTCTTGTTGCCTTGAAAGTAATATTTCCGACATAGAATTTAATTCGAGAATCATTACTAATTTCATCATTTACAGAATCAATTCAAGAATCATTACTTACTTCATCATTTACAGAATCAATTCAAGAATCATCACTAACTTTATCATTTACAGAATTTAATTCAAGAATCATTACTAACTTCACCATTTACATAATCAATTCGCGAATCATTACTAACTTCATCATTTACAGAATCAATTCAAGAATCATTACTTACTTCATCATTTACAGAATCAATTCAAGAATCATCACTAACTTCATCATTTACAAAATCAATTCGCGAATCATTACTTACTTCATCATTTACAGAATCAATTCAAGAATCATCACTAACTTTATCATTTACAGAATTTAATTCAAGAATCATTACTAACTTCACCATTTACATAATCAATTCGCGAATCATTACTAACTTCATCATTTACAGAATTAATTCAAGAATCATTACTAACTTCATCGTTTACAGATTACAGAATAATTTGAAATGAAATTAATTAATGTAAGAAAAAAGGAATTAAATTGATGTGAAAAAAAAATTGAAATAATGTGAAAAATAATTTGGGAAGAAAAAATGAATTGAAATTGTAATGTACAAAAATGATAACATTGCACTGTAAAGCACAAAATTTATTCTTCTTGACAACCTGTTTTCTTTCTTCTACAAAAATAGAATTAAAATGAATTGTTATCAGTTTTGTACATTACAATTTTAATTTTGTTTTTTCTCGCATTTCAAACATTATATAAATGAATTGCTTCTCTCCTCCAATTCAGTTCAGTCAGCGATAAAATTAACAGAATAATTTTCTTTTCTTAATTAATTAATTTTGTTAATACTTAATTGTGGATGAAATGATAGAATTTGTTATGTAACTTTTGTGCAATCATATCCCTGAATTTTATAGCTTATCATTTTTTTGCTTGATAATCAAGCTAATTATTTCTGATTAATAATGATAGACTTTATATGTAACTTTTGAGCAATCATATCCCCGCATTTTACGGCTTATTATTTTTCTTTTGTCTGATAATCAAACTGATTATTTTTGATAAATTTAAGTCTTAAATGAATTTCAAATTGCTCATTAAGCATTTGTAACAATAGATGTCATCTTTTGTAAAAATTTATTATAACAAAATGCGATGAGAGCAAGTTTTCTCTTAATTAATTCTGGTAGAATTATTTACAATTAATAGAATTTCCGTCAATTAAAATAAAACAATTGCATTTCTAATAGTTTTTTAGACGTAAACTTTATTGTAATGTAATATTATCAGTTGCATATTATCAATAATATTTGCAGGAATTTTGGATTATTTATTATGCTGTCATCTCTCATCACTAAATATTTGATTGCTCTAGCAATAGTGTAAGTTAAAGTGATGAATAAATATTTTTGCTATTATCAAATTAGTTATTTAGTTTACTTACCTGTTAATGTTTTTCTACCTTTTCAGAACATTACTATCAATTGCTAAAACCAATGCGCAATTTCGTCTTAATTTTTTATCATACAACAACGTCGCAGGCGACGGAGTGAGTTTTATATTTCTTATAAGTCTAATTTTCTTGTAAGTTTCTCATAAGTTTCTTATAAATTTCACTTATAAGGTAATGCTTAATGTATTGCGTACTGTAGTTTTCTTACTGTAGTACAGCTATGTGGCGTATTATCATTTTAAGATTGTTAACCATTCTAATAAAAGCTTATTTTAAATTTTAGTCATTGAATAATAATTTGAATTTCAGTCGTTGAACAATTTGGCGGCAAGACCCAATGGGCAACAACCTCCTCCTCCTGCTCAAGCACAAGCTCAAACAACATTGAATCCTCTTGGCCCATATTCTTCTGCATTTGGTTTGGGTTTGCTTGCAGGTAGCTTTATTGGAGGCTCTCCATATTCTTATTTTCCTTACAGTGGATACGGAGTATATGGTTCTTATACACCGTATAGTTCTTATACGCCGTATAGTTCTTATACACCGTATAGTTCTTATACACCGTATAGTTCTTATATACCGTATAGTTCTTATATACCGTACAGTTCTTATGTACCGTACAATACATGGACGCATCATTATTATGATCCGTATTATTACTATTATTATCGTGGTTATTATAGTAGTTATTATCGTGGTTAATTGTTGTGTCAATGTATAGCATAGAAAATTCTGAATAATAAATGCAAAGTTTTTTTTTTGATATTGTATTCTACAGTTATTAAATACATGACACACTGAATAAATTTCAAAAATGTATCGAAATACATAAATTATTACCAGGAAAGCCTTCCGCAACTCTAACACAATTTGCGATCCATAAATTACTAATTAATTTATTGATTAAAAGTAAAGAAAAAGCTAAAGAATGGATATATTAGTAATTGATTGTATTAGTGGGAAAATGAATGAATTTATAAACAATTGACCAATTAATTCTTGTTTTAACTGCCTGAATATTTGCATTAGTCTGATTAAACAAGAAAATTTCTTTGAATTATTATATTTGCATGTTTATGGTTCTAAAATGTATTTTATGAAATGCTTCATAAAATTGACATCTGTAGAAGAATGCATAAAATAGGACTTCGAAATAGTGTCCCAATTACAGATGCAACAATATATTATTGTTTATATTCCATTTGACGTAATATGTTGACTTTCGTGTCAATGCCCGTCGTTCCACTTTTTCTAATTTAAATTGATTTAATTGATAGTTAATCAATAAATGATTTCAAAAAATCATTAGAAGGACAGTTGGAGGAATGCACTGGTTGTACTTGATTTTATAAAAATTAATTTTATGCTTATAACAATTATTCAAATTATTTCAGCTCAATTATGGGATGCAATGTAATTTAGTTGAACTACTGAAATTAGTTCACCATATCATGCAATTAATGATTTATAATCTGAATTGATTACATTAACCTTTTGCAAGATGACCTCAGGATTCTAATTTCAACATAAAACAAATTGCTGATCTTATCATGTATCAATCTCAATCATTTAACATTATCTTCTATTTCCGTTACTCCAATTAAAAAATTCATCATTAATTTTAATTTTCTTTGCTCAAATTCAAAAAATTTTCCCACATCATTAAATTCCAAAGTACCATCACAATTACCCTTTAGTTACAACATACTATCGTCCAGAATTTAAGTTAAATTTCACAATCAAAATTTTTTGAAAACTAACAAATTAGTTTCATTTCTTAATTTCAGCATAAAACAAAAATCAATTTAAAAGTCGCTCCAATTAAAAGTTTGCATAAACTTTATCGCTATATTTTTAGTTGCATGTTTTAATTAATTTGTCACCAAAAATTCTGTCCTATTTTTTTATAGGTTTCACAAAGTGAACGATCGCAATTTAAAATTTCACAAAAGGTGAAAAATTTTATTGTTGGTGAAAAAGGAGGAATGAAATGAAAACAACGGCAGCCTAAATTGATTTTTATTAAAACAATAATATGCAAAAAACCGATTATTTGCATATTTAATTAAAGCAATTAAATACAACGCATTAATAATAAAACGACATGATTAATAAAACACTTAAAAGAACACATTAAAGCATTTTCTAAAAAGCACTATACAATGTTTAGTTTCACAATATCCACAAAATCTTAAACATAAAAATCAATTCAATACATCAAACATTTGATTCTCTTAACCTCGATGCATACCTTCCCTTCCAAGCCTATACCTTGCTTCACGAATCGGTCCATTGCAAAGGATATAATCCGTGCCACTTTCCTCCTACAAAATTTATCGTTTAATCAATAATCTTCATAAATTTAGTCAGAAAAAAAAACTGCAGATAATATCTTTCAAAAATTACGACTCGAATGAAATCAAATATATCTCACCACATTCGGATCAGCGATAAAAGTGTAATTTGAAGAATCGGAATTACAACATTCTTCATTGATTATTTTCTCAATCATCCGCAGAGCTCTGCGGATATTATGATCATATCCGCTGATTGTGAAGGTGGAACTTTGGAAGTGGCGTGGCAGAAATAATTCCGTCTGCGTTGCATATGCTATGAGATGTGATCGTTGATCTTCCTCTCCAACTAACACATCAATCATTGCAGCCGGGATTCTGAATGATAGCGATAAATAGTAATTGGTTGAAATCTTCAAGAAACTTTGTGATCAAATATTACAAATTCATATAATTGAAAACATGCTACAGCACATATTAAGAAGTTTGTAGTAGGAAAGAGATTAAATGAATGAAACTAAAATTTTTATTAACCTGAAGCTAACGACAACCGGAACAGATGATTCCATTTCACGCTGCCGTTGTTCATCTTGATAGCGAATCCGTTCCGCTATCAAATGTTTTATGCAATGGGGATGCTCGTTCAACCGATCCGTGCTCTGTATCTGTGGAGGTTCAACTGTTTTCTGAAAAAAGTTCGATATAATTAATAATTGATAAAAGGGTTCATCATGCATCATTGTTTTTGATGGGCTTTCTTTAAAGAAAGAAATTTCAACTAAGCAACTATCTGATAAGCCTCAATTTTCAGTGATTAAACGTTGATAATGGGTAAAAGAGAAAAATAAAATCGGTAAGAATCATTTCCGGATAAAATTGCTAAGTTGCAATAAAATCTATACTGAAGCAACTTTTGATTACGGAAGCTTTAATACATACCTAAATAACTGATCAAGAAACCAGAAAGAATGCAATTCTGATTATGAGAGTTGAATAGCGAGTAGAGGGTGAAATTAATTAAAATTAAAACTCACTCGGAGATGATCCTCCATACTTTTTTGAAATGCAGCAAAATTGAGCGATAAACGCATCTTCCGCAAACTGAAATATATAATTCAAATATATATGTATATATATAATCAAATATATAATTTCTTCATGCTTAAATTCCAATAAATTGTTAAGTTCCATTGCGAAACAATAAATTCATAGATAAAAAAATAGCGAAAATATGATTGGGAAAAGGGAGAAGCACAGAATATTAACTGAAGAAAAAAGATTCTCATATTATTTGACGGATTTAGAAGGAGAAATTGAAAGTAAACAATCATCCGATAGGCCTCAATTTTTACTACTAAATTTTAAGGGAAAGGAAGATTGTTATTCCAACAACAGTTGAAAAACACAACATCGGTAGAAATTAAAGCCACTAATAACCGCCTGATCTCATCCTGATCTTAGTGTCAATGATACATGGAAGAAGAGAGATGCGTTTATATAGGAGTAGAATCTGCACCTGCGCATCTTTCACTCAATCATCTCTCTCTCTCTCCGCCCCCTAATTATGCAGTAAATTTTGATTGACCTCATCATTAATCACTGTCCACTAATTATGCGATCTCATCAATAGCATGTATCAGTCAAATTACACAATAAAAACATGAAATGTGGTGGGAATCTCTTTGTAGTAGATCCGATGTATTTCTAATGTAAATAATGAATATTGCTACTTTGTCGGTTATCTCTTTGGCTAATTTATGTTATACCATCGAGTAAAATCGTTCCAAAGATTTTCTCTTCTTTGACCAGTAAAAATAATTTTTTGTTAATTTGTTCAATATTACAAAGATCCTGTTGATTAACCGTTAATTTTAAAACAAAAAAAAAAACGAAGGTATGCTTTGAGTGCTTAGCCGTGTGTAATTTCTAACCTGACTTTTAAAAGCACATATATATCATCACTCAGGTAACATTAATTGATAAAACTATAAACTGTTGAAAATAGAAGTTTTGATAATATTTCTTTTCATTGTTTTCTTCCAAATACACATTAAGCATCGCTAAGGTATATGAATTGTTGCAATAAAAAATGAAATTGTATATAAACATGATAACCATGATTTTCTGAGCTCATATATGATCCATTCAGTATTGCATAATAACAGAAAGAAAGGGTTTAAATTTGTTTGACAAATGTTAAATTACGCATTTATTTGGCTTTTGCATTCTGATAACATAAAAATAAAGTGTTGCAAACTGAACCAAATAATAGTGGATTCATTGCAACATTCCGAAAATTAAATGGAATGACATAGATCGGAAAACGAAAATAGCTAATAATGAATCCGTTGAAATAATCGAAATATTGTTGTATCGTAGAAATTTGTTCCACAATGAGAATGGTTGTTTTTCAATGGGTCAAATTGTATTACAATGGTTATTTGTTGTTTATTCTCTTCTTTTCCAAGGGATCATAAATAATGTGTTTCGCTTGTTGAATGATTATAAAATGTTCAGCAGCGGATTCTTTGATCACTTAATTCTCATTGTTGCCAAAGGATGTAAATAACA
>CAKAEH010001446.1:0-60115 GCA_916381525.1 Cercopithifilaria johnstoni
TATTATTACTTCTACTACTACTACTTCTACGACTACTTCTTCTACTACTACTACTACTACTACTACTACTACTACTACTACTACTACTACTACTACTACTACTACTACTACTACTACTACTACTACTACTACTACATCCTATGGTATTGCTTCAAAATTTCAACGTTGAACTTTGGATGGAAACAATTTTCGCAATTATCATCGGTAAGGTAAGAAAGTAAGCAAATTGAACCGATGAGATTAGTTAATTTTGTTGTCATTTTCTTCACTCTTCTGGATGCGAAAGGGAAGGATGGACATATTAAGTAGTGAAAAGAATTGCTTTACTTTCCTACTAACTCACTTAATTATGAATGAAAATATTTAAAGGCCAATTATCAGCTGCATATACATAACTATTAATTGCATCTTTCCTTCTTCGCCTTTTGTTCATCGTCACATTTTGCTTTTCAATTTGTCTGTCACTTGCTTCCATATAAATATCTACCTTTAAGTGTTTAGTTCCGCTTTCGACTTTCAACTTTTTTTATTAATTTGATGAAGAGGGGATCGCCTCTTACATGTCTCTGTATGATTTATTCAATTCACATACATCCATACCGTGTAATCTTTCACATTTAACCAATTCTATCTGCTAAGCGGAAAAGTTATCAGATCCGTGTGATTAATACTGACTTTTTTTATCTCTCTTGATATTTCGCAAAGTTTGATGATATTTGCCATATATTGGTCGAGTTATATACCTAAGTAAAGGCATTGCTGCTTTGAAAGGAAACTTTTAGTCCGAATCAGTAATTGTGCTCAATACGATGAGGATGAGAAGTGATTTATTTAGTTAATAACTATTGGATGGAAATAATTAAGCTGTTTCGTTATGCTTGCGAAACTTTTATCGGCTTACAACATCTGTCGCAAATAATCTACCTTATCAGAATTATTCATCGCTTTTGAGATTATGATGTTTGCTGTTGTTATAGGGAAGAAGGAATGGAAGTAAGTGCTCTATTGGTCATTTATCGAATTTCTAATCCTTCTTCTTCAAGGGATGTGTGGATTTAATTTTTTTTAATGTAAAATGATGAAGGAGAGGATTTTGTGACTTTTGATTGAATTGAGCTCATCGTACTATTTAATTTAATTGCATGAATCGCTGTCATTGGTTTGTTTCAGAAGAAGGGTGCACGGTTCATTCATTTATCCTTCATTTCCCTCTTGATTTTAAACATTTAAACTGATTCAACTCTGAAATTGAGAAGCAATTCAGTAATCATGATGATTATTAAGGAATTAGCACACTAAATTAAAACCGATTATTACTTGAAAAGGTAGAAATAGTATGCAACCGGTTGCTAACTCATGGATATTTAATTCCCTAAAGGAAGCCTTTTTTTGCATATTGATTGTTAGATGAAATAAAACTTGAAGTAAGTGAAAATTGAGTTAGTGATCGCTTGTAGCATGTTGTCGTTACTCGGTGATCTGCTTAGAGTTCGACTCAATTTTGATTAATCGGGGATATATCCGCTCTTAGGATATTTGCTCCTTCGTGCTTCCTTTATAAATATCACCTTTTCATGCTTATAATCATGTTAAAGGTAGCGCAAATGTATCAAATTTTCATTGGTCACTTTTCTACGTGTTGCACAAACAATCAATAATATTTGAAGGGAATTAAATCATACAGAAAGAAATTCATATAAAACTTTCAAAGATTTTGATAAACTATTTTTTCCAAATTTATTATGTTTGAAAGATTTGCTTATTTCTGACCATTTATTTGCTAAGTGATGCTCATCTAGTGATATTAAATGACCTCAAGTTACAAATGATTAATTTATTATTTATAGTAAATAAGCAAGGTTGGGGATTCATTCTTCCTCTTAATAATAATTGCATGCAAAGTACATTTTGAGCTTTTTGACCATCGGTATTAGTTCGTCTCTCCATGAATAAATTACAGAAATATTTTTGATGCGATGGTAATGGGATGAAAGTGAAGCTATGAAATGATTTTAGTAGTATGATGGTTGGATGATGATAATGATGGCGCTGATATTGGATGCTAATAATATTAATGTCAACAACAGTTAAGTATTAAGTATGTGATGGATGGATGGCGATAATTAGAACAATGATAATTGCAGATATAGCAATATAATTAATAATCAACAGTATTATTGGGAAGGGAAAAGGAAATAGATATATTTTAATTTGATACTGGAATGGAATGGACTGAATTGGTTTTAGAGATATTAATAATTTGAATACATTTCGTGCTTCTTTCATATGATTTCATAGCATGCAATGTGCAAATTTGATTACTTATCTCAGTGGACAAAGCAGTGATCAAAAATAATAATCCTTCTTCATTGCCAGCAAATGCTCTGAGGATGGAACATCTTCGGCACGCAATAGTGCCCCCTCTATTTATAACTTTTATTAAATTTATTACTTTTCAAGCTGGCTATTTTCGATTTGCTTAATTGCCACTTCGGCTTCCTTCCTTTTTTCTTTTCATATTCTTTTAATAGTTGGACAATTGTTATTACTTACTATTAGTATTTCGATTATTATTATTTTGCTACTACTACTACTACTACTACTACTACTACAGCTACTACTACTACAACAACAACAACTATTACTACTACTG
The DNA here is from genome assembly GCA_916381525.1 of Cercopithifilaria johnstoni. Classification (NCBI taxonomy): domain Eukaryota; kingdom Metazoa; phylum Nematoda; class Chromadorea; order Rhabditida; family Onchocercidae; genus Cercopithifilaria; species Cercopithifilaria johnstoni. The sequence continues at coordinate 2,654 of CAKAEH010001446.1, forward strand.
CTGCTATTACTACTACTAATACTACTACTGCTACTACTACTACTACTACTACTATTACCATTATTAATAATATTACTTGAGTGATGACCGATTTCTACCTTACTGCTTATCATATGTCACCAGCAACAAATGAGTGAGGAGCAAGAGAACAGTTTTTATCCAATTAGGATTAGAAAATTGCAAAAAATGTGTTTAGGAATGAAAGAAGACAGTTTTACCGGTGTCAAAAAGCAAAAGTAAAGAATGCGTGTGATATCCGTGAAATTCCGCTTCTTCAATCTACTTGTTTTAGTTCTTCACAATGAAACTGGTAATACCGATCATACGATCGATTCGCTATCACCGATAGTTTTTGACCGATAAGCCGTTACGCCATCATTCCAGCATTGTCATTTTCCACAAATGTTATGCAATTCACGACTGCATGGTAAATTGTACTATTAAGAAATCGAACCTTTTTAAAATTATTACTTTCTTATCAAAATCATCAAAGATTGTGTATCTCTCTCTCTCTTTCTCTCTGTCTATCTATCTATCTACCTATATAGCATGTGTGGTGTGATGAGCAAAAGGGATGAGACGGATAGAAGAGTCCTGTATACCCTTGTTTGTAAAGTACAGATGAAACAGCTGATCTTTTAGCTTACGTCTTCTCCAGTAGAAATGAAAGTGATTTGCATGAGATAAATATCAGCAAAGTTGCAAACACCTCTCGGGTGACGGGATTGGTGTGCCACAAAAGTAATGTGCTGTTATTGCTGCTTTTAATTGCCTTTCCAGCCTCTCCCACTTTTCCTCCTCTCTCTCCTATTGCCTTTTTAATATTAAATCTCAATTTCTAATGTGTTTATTTAACCTCTGCTAAACGATCGTAAAATATTTGTGCTCGTTATTGTTTTGAAGTTCACTTATCAATCTAATCTATTTTCAATAAACAGTAATTATTTAACTTAAATGAAAAATATTGCAAATTTTATGCTAACGATCGTTAAGAGAATGAGTTTGATTCTGTTGGAGAAGATAAAAAAATCTCAGAAAAGATGCAGAAAATTAGATCTGCAGCTTATATATTTTTCCTCTTAAACTTATCCTAATTTTTGTTTTCTAATTTGTATTTAAATTTCAGATTCTTAAAATCAATGTCAGTTCTACCAAACACCAAATATAGCGATTTGGTCCTTTGTCACATCCAAACAAATGTGCTTTGAAGTTCCCCTCTGAAGATCATCATACAGCACACTTTAACTTCCTTTCCTCTGCCGGATTGTTTTCATCCATTTATTTATTATTTACATATATATTTTCAGATAGAAATACAGATATCTGATTATATATATGTATATATATATATATAAATTTCAAGACTTAACTTGAAATACAGTATCCCATGTGGAGCGAATTCCTCCCCATATATCTGAAGGGCAAATTTTTTGGCTCTTCCAAACCTGAAAGTATTTACCCTTCTCTGTTCCGGCAATGGCAATAGCATCAGCAAAAATTTGTATCTCAATTACGGGAAATTAAAGTCCTTAAATTACATTTTTATTTACTTTATCCCTTCTTCTCCTCCTCTTTTTCTTCCCTTAGTCCTGCCCTTTCCTTCTTTTTCAGATCCATCAGATGACGATACTTTTCTCCTTACTCTTCAAATATATTTAAAATTTAATTTTGCACTATTCATTGATTCCGTGTAGAAGAAAAAAATCCGTTGAGAATTGCAGAAATGTTCCCCTATTATGCTCTATACTTCTTCTCCCCCATTTTTGAGTTCCGAAAATACACTTGTTTAATTGCTTATCTATTAGCGTGGTAATTTGCTGATGATAATTTTTGAGTAAAAACCGTCCACAGATTACGGATTACCAGCATTTGATAATCCATAGTCAAAGCTGTCAGCATTTGCAGAATCTCTAAGTATCACGATCCCAGTACTGTCACTTCACTTAGGTTGTTTTTGCTGTTGAAAATTTGTTATTAATCGTTTCCTACGAAATCAAATGTTCACCGCAGGCTGAGTATAAAATAAGCCTAGTATTCGAAACAGTGCTATTCTTTATTTTTCTTAATTCAATTAATTCACGAATATTTCTTACTGAATTACGAATTCAAATTTGTGTTAAGCGCTAAGCGGTCATCTTAAAATTCTCAATTCAATTTTCATAGAACTTTTTTCTTGTTAAACCGTCAATAGCTCGTAAGATTGCTTTCATTTTCTCGCAAGATAATTTATTTATTTTTTAATTGAGTGTTCCTTTTTCAGATTAGGACGAAACTTAAAAACGTTGAGCATCATTGAAACCTGTCCCAATATTTTTCCTCTTAAAAACGAAATTTTAAAAATTTCGTCAAAAGTCTGCTATAAAATTGAATGCCCGAAAAATTATTGACTACTACGAGTTGCTCGGAGAAAACAGAAGCACCTAACGCTGTAGAGGTTGATCCCGGTGAGGAAGATAGCAAACCACAAGAAACAACGTCAAAAACGCCAGTTGTGGTACCAACAACGGTACCTAATCTGGCACCATTTCTACTTCGTCCACCTCTTACAATGACCCAACTATTATACGAGCAACAGAAAGTGATATTCGCGCAACAACAGCAACAACAACAAACAACCAGTGCTTCTTCAAATTCCCTTTCGAATGGTATGTTTTCTCATTCGGGCTTTCTATAACTATTGCTATGCAATGGTTCGCTGTATAGTTCGGTATCCCGAGAGAGAGAGAGAGAGAGTATTCTAATTTACCAATTCCGTAATGAAAAGATTTGAGCATTAAATTGAAATTGTTTGATGAGCAAAAATAAACATCTGATTTTTGCATATAGAAGTGTCAGCGTATTTTTGTCTTATGATTCAAGTTTCTTATATAAACTGCTTCTTCACTACAAATTATTTCCAAGTATAATTTGGCTTCTTCCATTCCTGTACATGCATTCTTGCCGTCGTCAAAAATATATCATTCCCTGAAACGTTTACTTACTTTTTTCAAGGTATTATGCTAATTCATTAAGATAAGAAAGAAAAAGAGAGAGCAAATAAAATGATTTTTACTTTCTTTTTCTTAGGTTTCTCTGCAGCTGCATTATCGAAACCTAGCGAAACAGGTTCCTTCCTCAATTCTCCATTCGCAATTTCTGCTCTAACAGCCACAACCACAAGAAGCAAAGTAGTTCAGAGGAGGGACAGCGATGATGAACGGCAAAGCAATAAAGTCGTTGGAAGCGAATCCTCTGCAGGTTCATTTATTCATTTCCGCATAAAATATCATCAAGATATTCCAACGAAAGCATTAAGAATTTTCGGGTGATCAGTTGTTTACTGGACACGCTGTGATATCTTCTCCTGAAAGTCTGATGGATGGATGTAATAGGTACACTATTAACAACTATGCTGTAAATGGGCCCAATTATTTAATTCTATTTGCTCCTATTATTCTGATAATGTTAGCGGCAACTGGGCCTCAGGTGAGCTATAGTGTCCGTTTATTTTCCTCAAATATTGCTATATCTTGAAGAGATTTTAATTTACCATTTCTTACATAGCCTGAAGTTCGTTTTAAGAGAAAAAGCAAATTCTATCGGCTTATATTTATTTAGTTATTTTGTTTTAGTCTTCCGGCGCATTCTGTCCTTAGTATAGTTAGAAACAATAAAATACTGTATAAGTGATGGCACTTATGTCATCGATTTCTCGAACATCGGATAGTTTTTAGAACGGAAATAGTAGCTAGTCTTGAATTTTGACGAAGGTGAGTGCAAAAGACTATCAATAATACCAGGTTCTCATGACATCACTGAGAAAAGCAAAGCGGACGGAAAACGGTTTAATTCAACTGCATTGGTATCATGAAGAGTAGTATGGAGGGAGTATTATTGCAGAAATCTCTCACTTTCTCATTCTTCAACTCGCGAGTAACTTTTAAATCCATTGTCCAATCACGTGGAAATTCCGTCAACAGATAAATTGGATGAATATTATTCGGAACCTGGCTGAATCTCAGACCGCATAGATATCATCTACCTGCCTTTATTTTTTAAATGACATCACTCTTATTGAAACTAATTCTGCATATGGTTTTAACATATTTTTTTTGCTAAAAAGCATCAGAAAAAATCAAAGGGAATTCTAACTACTGCTTTTAATATTCAGGAACAACCGGCCACAGTATGAAGCCGTCCGTATCAAATGTAAGAAATTTACTTGGTTCAGTAGCTCAATACAATTATTTTATATTGTTTCAGCTTTCATTAATTTATTTCTTTTCTAATTTGCTTATTCAATGATCAACATATCGATAGATAAATGTTCCTAAAATAAGTATGAACTATGAGGCAAGAAGTGAAAAACAACTTAATTCCAGCCTAAAGACGTAAATAGCTATTAATAATTAATCAATGCATGAGGAAAAACTATCAATAAGTAATTAATTAGATGGCCTTTAATAATTAAGCATTAATGGAGAAAATAATGAATAGGTAACCAATTAAGTAATCATTAATGATTAAACACTGAGTAAGTGAAAAACCATCAAGAAGTAAATAATTAAGCAATCATCAATGATTATCTATCAGATATCATTGCAATTATTCTTTAGGACTTGTTGGGCATTACTGATCGACCATCCTCATGTTCCAACAGTCCTGAAGATAATGGAAAGCGGAAACAGCGCCGATATCGGACAACATTTTCTGCTTATCAGTTAGACGAGCTGGAAAAAGTATTTTCAAGGACGCACTATCCCGATGTTTTTACCAGGTACTGTTATTTGTGCAAATTGCCGAAAACGAATTCTTTGTACGGCAAAAATCTCACGAGATATTTTTTTAGCCATCTCTCATCTAGGTAATTGAATAATTTGTCTGATTATTTATGAAATAATTCAAAAAATGTCATGTCTTTTGTCCTCTTTTGTTTTTTGGATTTTAATTGCACCGTTGAAAAATGGTTGTATACTGTATTTTTGTCAGTGTATCAGTGAGTGATCAGTGATTGATAATGAACGACAGAGTATGAAATGATTCTTCTTAATTTACGGCTCGTAATCACCTGCTAAGAAAACATCTTTTATATTCATGGAAAGATGAAAGTGCATAAATCATCAAACAAGTAATCCATAAATAGTAGTAGCTGGTCTCGCTAAATGATTCCTTGTTAGTGATTTGAGAAAGCCGATGATTCTCTTATTTAGAAAAAATCAAAAACATCTGCAATTCAATTGCAATACGGCTTTCATCCTACAGGCATCCAATTTCTTTCTCTAATAATACTACTACTTATTGCTGATACCGATTTGATGGATGGAAGACTAATTATGAGTTTAAATGAATTCAAAAAGAGAAAAATACCGACAAATGGCATAAGCGTATAATTACAACAAATTATTTATTCCTATTATTCGCGAAATAGCGATTCTTTCAGTTGCAATGTTGCAATGACGATGACAAATACCCCCCACGTGGGAAAACACTTAATTTCCTTCTTCTACTCACCTTGGATGATCTCATCTATCCTCAGCATTTTTTGGTTACGTTGATAACGATTAATTTTCTAATTAGAGGGACTTGCAAAACACCTGTCACTCTTTCAAAGCCCTTCATTCTCTCCACCACTCTCAATTTGGCAAATCAACTAACTTTTTTGTTGAGTGAAAAATTTCTAAAGCATATTGAAATGTGAAGTAACCACAGCATCGCTAACATGAGTGAAAAATTTTTAAAGCATATTGAAATGTAAAGTAACCACAGCACATCCCTAACTTATCATTCTTTATTCAAGTGTAACTTTAATTTTATTAATTTCAGTTTAAGTAAAATTAGAATTCCTACCAATATTTGAACAAGGTTCCTCTTCCATTCTGCCATACACAACTTTAACATTTTAAAAATTTATAGATGCTTTTTTTTCAGAGAAGAATTAGCACAACGAGTTATTCTTACCGAAGCAAGAGTTCAGGTAAAAAATCTCCAGTTTTATCTTTTCTTCTTTTTTCAAGTAACATAGAATACGAAGATCGAAACTTGTGCTTAATTTCCTTCATAAATGGTATTTTAAACTTGAGAAAAAAAGGATATATCATTTATTTCAGGTCTGGTTCCAAAATCGACGAGCGAAATGGAGGAAGCAGGAGAGAACTTCCACAGTACACCCTTACGGACATACAACTCCGCACCATGTTCCACGAACTTCACACCCTCTCATGCAGCCGCCACATCCGTATGCACTTCTTGCTGCAGCTGCTGCGCAACAATCTGCTGAAAGCAGCGCCGACCCAGCTGCAATCATGGCTGCGATGAGCGCACAACACCAAGCATTAGGTTTGTTGAATTTATTCAGGCTAAGGTAAGAAGTGATAAATAGGGAGGTCTGGTATCACATAGTTCAACTAGAGGATCATAATTCAATAAGTGAAGAAGATTGCAGCAGAATCGATGATGAATCCGGCTGCAGCGGCATTCATGTCAACAACGCCTGCTCTCTTGAATGCTACCACTCTAACACCCACTCCATTGAAAGATGTAACCGAACCGCTTCGTCGTTCTTCGCCGGTTGCAGCTACTGCTAGTTTAAATAACGAACCGAATATGACGAATTCGGATGGAGCCAGGTAGTGAGCTATTAAAAACAAATAGTTGTAGAAAGTAACTGATGACAGAGAGAGAGTGCATGTGTGTGTATGTTTGTGTTAGCAAGTAATCGGAATCGCTTAATGCTCTTTTGTGAGATGGAGTGATTCGATGCTTCCATTACACCAGTGATCTAAATGCGACGATATCATCTTTTCATGCGCTATGATTAAAAGTAAGCTTCGTGAGTTTTTCTTTTATTTGATGATTTTAGATTCATGTATGAAGTTGAAAAAAATGACTTTTTTGCAGTACATCCACTCCGGTAAGCACGATTGCATCCTCTGTAAGTCCGGAAGTTGAGCGCTCAAAACCAATGGGAAGTGTCAATCCAGCGATCTCCTTAACCAAGTTGCCTACATTTGTTCCAGCAATAAGTACCACCAATGGTGCTGCTACAACTGCTGGAACCGATTTGACGTCCTTTGTGCTTAGCGGTTATCAACAACAGCTTGCAGCCGCCAATTACATGCAGCATTTACAACGGATGATTGCTATGGAAAATCTGTCCAAACAGTATTCAGGAATATGGCCCGGAACTGCTGCTACTACGACACCGTTGATTGGTGTCACTGCCGCAAGCGGAGGTTCATGGTCCGAAACGCAGCATGTGTTTGGATCACTGATAAGCAGTGGTGCGGCTATAACAGGCACTACAAAGTCACCGGTTAATTTGACGAATCCAAAGGATGAGTCAAAAAAATAGAGCTGTTCAAGAAATTTTTCGAAATGTTTATTTGCCATGATCTTTTGGTCTTTGGTTACTGTTCAAATTCTAACTTCGTCTCAACTTTTTTACTACCTTTTAAATTCGTAGCATATATAGCTCGGTTGTGACGCTAATTCAAAATAGCACCTAAACGGACTTAACGCGATTTTCTTCGACTTCGAAGGTTTCCTTAGTAAGCAAATATGCGTGCTGGCAATAATCCATTTACACTATGGCAATATCGAAGGGAAGACTGGAAGAAATAAACTGCAACGTAACTAGGAGTATAGCTAAGAGAATCGTCTGTCTCGGTTGAATTTGAGTAAATTGATCAAATGGATTTTCAGATCACTCGTTTTCTTTATGATACTCATTCATCTTATGCTTGAAATTGCATTTTCAATTGCTGTTCAATTGTAATTATAGTGAGTAACTCTTTTAGGATTCTTTTTTCTCAATCAGTCTTTCAGCAGTTTTGGCTCGAAATGTTTGGATAGGGCTGCTGCCTAGACCAGTGAAGTAACTCATCATGTGGTATCAAAAAATATACCACGTGTTAGAATTGATTGATTGATAGGTGTACAGGTTTACCACATCATTTATGCTAATCATTTATGAATAACTTTGACAGTATTTTGTATTTTGTCAGTTGCAAATTGCAAATTCCGGTGACTTCGGAATGATTTTTACTGCTTTTGAATTCAATGAACGTTGCATCTTAGATGCTGATTTTTCATTTTACAATCATATTTTGTTAAAATGATCTTGTTTATATTTTTTGAAATTTTTCAATCTTTTAATGGAACACTTACTTATTTTTGAGTGAGGGGAGGAAACTAAGAGGACGACGGTTTTTCTTTTTAAATACGATAATTAGAATTAAGTGCTGTGATTTGTGCCTTCCGTTATTTCTTACTCGATGTTCCAAACAAACTAACTGACTGATCAATGATTTGAATTATGGAACGACTCATTACTTTCAGTATTCTGTTTAAAATTGTTTAACTCCCTTTTCTCATTCTAGTTTCAGTGATGATTTATTTGTAAATATGAATTCGAACGATCATTTTGCGTATGTAGAAATGAATGAACTGATGATTGCTCCTGAGACTTCCCAGAGATATAATTCATCTATGTACTGTATTTCTCTGCGAGAAAGCATAGTGCTTCTTAGCCAAGGTTATATCCTCATTGTTCCCGAAAACGCATAAATTATGCCTTTCAAGAAATGAAAGATTCAACGGCCTCCCTTTATTGTGTGATTTTTCTCTTTGGAAGAATCTATTAAATGACCTCAATTGCAGAAACAACTAATTGACTTCGTCACTTCCTGAAAACTATCACTGGGATTTAAATTAATTTCTTTTGCTAGTCATTAAAATAACTTTACTTTCAAGGTCATCTTGCAGTCATCTCCTTACCTTCTTTCAGTTCGGTAAAAGACCTACTTTTGGAATCTCAACACTGTATAAGGGCATTTTCTACATTTTTTTCTGAATCGCTGGTTTTTGAGGGGAAAGACCAATCTGTTGCAATTTTGGGAAACCGAATCATATGACTAGAGGAGCTACAAGCCAAAACTTTATGATATTTGGCCAAAAAGAATATAATTTAAAGGCATTCCACAAAGATGCTTGCAGTACTTTCCGGTTAGTTAGTGATCGTTCTAAGAATTCATTCTAATCTGATAACTTCGATTCGAGAAGCAGTTTTATATTGGCTTAAATCATTAAATAAAAGCATATTTCTGGTTCGACTCAATCTCAAGGAATATTTTATTTCCCAAGCAACAAAAAAATTTAAATCGCACACAGAATGTTTTATATATGATCGGTGTTGCAAATTTTACAAAAAGAATTGCTTACTTTAACAATCGTGTTACCAGTTTAAATCTATTAACCTGAAACAGAATTGAAATGTACTTTTTCGGAACAAGATTGAACTCCTCAGCCATTCCATATCACTTTTCGCCAAAGATTTTTTCACCAAGCAATGAAAGTAGGTAGTAATAAAGTTGAAGATGTGATATCAGATTCTAACGTAGTGAGGACGTTTGCTGCTATTACCACAACACCAAATGCAGCATGACAAAATAAGGATGAGAAGCAATATCAGTGCAATGAGGTGTATCGTCCAAAACCAAATACCATTCCACCAAGCTGCCGATGACGAAATTTCTGGTGCATTCCGTGGCGTAATCGTGGAAACTGAAAAATTAATTTTTGAGCAAATTTTAAGCCATTCTAATCTAATAACTTGGATTCGAAAAGCAATCTTCAGTTGGCTTAAATCATTTATCATTATTTGAAAAAAAGCACCCTCGTCATCGATGGCAGTCATCAATTTAGTAGAATCTTCAAGCTTTTCGCTTCTTGTTTTGTAATGGCTTGAGGTGTTTTTTTCATCTGCGACAATTCGACATTTTATGTTATTGCATGAATTAATCGGTTCTTTTCCAATATTCCTTTCGTTTAAGACTGAAATTAATGTGTTTGTTCAATTGTAATTTACATCTACAATAATTGATTCCAAATAGATTCAAACTTTACACCTTGCTAAGGTTTGCGAGTGGTGGAAAAGGATGATGGTGAAGACTGCAAAACAATTTCGAAGATACTGAACCAACTGTATGGAAGAAAGCTCAATTGTAACTCTTTTCTCCTCAGAAGTTCGTGGTTTGACATTCAGTTACGCTACTGGTGGGAAAAACCGAATTTTATGATCTGATTTTTTTCTTATTGATTAAGACATTAAGCGACCTTTCAACACTTTTTCTCTTTATGACTTCAGCATTGTCTTGTCATGAAGAGACAGTTTTCTATTTCTCTTTCATTAATTTTAAATCATTTTGTGAATAACAGCGCAAAGGCAGAAATGGTTTGCTTGTCATTCAACTTTATGGAGATTTCAGTATTGTTGAAGATGCGTTCAATACATTTGCTTGTTGTATTTAGGAAGATTCGTCTCAGTGCGGTATGCCTCAACCACGCGGTTGTTCCATTAAATAGCCTCTTCTCTGGTTTTTTCTTATCCCGGGAATCATTATTGAAGCAATTCTCTCTACCTGAAAAATATTTGTAGAATGATGCTCATCGCTGCAATATCTATCCATCTCATATTTCACTCTTATTCCAACATTTTCACTCCTTTCTTGTCTGTCCATAATCAAAGTTCTCAATGCGAAACAGTCTCATCATTTTCACCGTACCGCAGGGAACATTTTTGTCGTCATATTGATGTCTATCAAACGATTCCACCAAATTATCATTGTTCATTGTTTGAACTTTGTCGAGTACATTTCTGGATTGTGCCTGAAAACAAATATTGTTGAAGTAAAATGCCGATGATCGAAATGTTAATCATTTCACTTTTCCACTCAATTTTTTTTGCACTAATGAATTAAAATAGATATTTCAGTCCAATATCCCGGTCATCTTTGTTTCCTCCTTTGTTCTTATGCCAAAATTGTACTAATTTTTTTGAAACATTTCTAGGCTTTTTTCTCTCATCGATCTTTCAACATATTTTTACGGCCAAGGGTTAAAGCGTTATACATTTTGGCCTGAGCTTATACTTGAAGACTGACATTTACCAATTTTGCATCCTTTTCAATTGCTTTTTCTCCATCGTTACCATTAACCGTTGCTACATTCCTACATCGAACATTTTGATAGAAGCACAGAAAAAGTATTAAGCGATTAACATCCATTATATTACTGGAATTTTTTTTACAGCTCATTTTGATAGCCTACATTTAAATAATCAAAACAATCAATCGATATAATGGCAGTAACTCTTTTAATCACTGTTCTACGTCGGAAACAAAGCACTGCCGTAAAAACATTAGCGCATTTTATATAACGGGTGAAATTCCTACATTTTGCTACTATCTTTACCTGTTTCATAGCAGTAATATTCTGGAAAGCTGAAATGTTTTTATTTTCGCAAAAAATGACTTATTGTGAAAGAATATTTTTGATATTATCTGATTTCTTCTTTTAAATATCGGAAGAAAAACAATCATTAAATTCTTCCTCTTCCAACTAGAAAATAACCTTTGATCATAAATTGAAGTAATAAATCGGAAAGATGCAAACGGTCGTGCTGAGGCTTTGCGTCAGCATTAACATAGAAGAATATTGTTAGTTTACTTATTGATAAGAACTACCAGAAATACTGATAAAAACTACTACTTGCATACTTGATAAACAGAAATTATTAATGGCTGCATCAAATGCCATATATATATATATATATATATATATATTGTAATAAGCAGCTATAGATCACTTATTTTTAACAGTCAGAAAATCTGCATTAATTACTCCTAATAATTTGTATCGTCAACTTTGAAAGGCGTCTGACATGGAAAAGCAGAAATGAATTTCTTTCAGTTAGGCAGCAGAATTCATCAATCCAATATCTACTCTGATGTCTCGTACAATTTTAGAAATGTTAGAAGTTTTAGTTTTATGCATCAATATCCCCAAATGATTTGTTCATATTTTGGAGAAAATCGAGCTAAGCCTTAACTTAAATCAGTAGCTGGCATCTCTTCGTCAATCAATCAGGCGATTGATCATACAATTCAACACATAGATGGTCTCTCTTTGCTTTTTTCAAGTTTCCCGAAAAATATTCCTTGTTTGCTGCGACAATAAGCCGTGTGTCGTTATTGCACTTTAAGTCACTGAGTTAGTGAGTTTAAGTCAGTTAGTGAAAAGTACCCAGATACTTCGTGAATCATAAAAAGAAGCACTTGAGAAGAAAGCAGAAAGAATAAAGCCTGAAGATATCATTTATATCATTTCATTTAATGAAATTTTCTTCACTGAAATGAAATCCGACGTAAGGATTGCCTCTTCGAATTGACAATTGGATGGGTGGAATTCAAACGTATTTGAATCATGTCCAAGTTCATTGAATCCATCCGGAAAATGTAACTGCTCTTTCAAGATGAGCTTTACAAAAAAGCTCCTCTATTCACCATCAGATTACTATGGTAATAATTGAACAATATTATGCGCTTTTTTCTCCATTGAAAATATTGGCACTCATTCGATTCTCCGAATTGCTATGACGGCAGAATTTGCCATAGATACTGATAGCAGATACTGATAGCAAACGGGAGGTGCAACAAGAGACAGTTTAAGTTTCTTCCCCCGAGAACTTTTCTTTCTAAGGGTTACATTAAAAATTATACATTTATGTAAAATTAGTAAAATCTATGATCAAATCGCATTTGTGAACAATTTGCAATCAACAATGAGTGCAGAAACTTTCACAACTACGACTGCAAATATGATTTAGTACCGTGATTAAACTAATTGGCAATCTATGTCGAGCAACTGCAGAGAAGACTTGGTCACTATTTCGTTCTTCGCACTTCTTGATCTGTTACAGTTCTTTCAGTACTGGTTTATTATCTGCACATCTTAAATTTGGCTAAGTAAACAGTAAGTTAAACGTAGAGGGAGCAAAAAAGTTTTTCACTTTGAAACTTGTGCAAAATTCCTTTAAATCTTAGATTAAATGGGCTTGAAGCCTTGTACTTTTAATAAAATCCATGTAAGTTATATGTGCTATTGCTATTTAAGTAGGAGAGAGAGAGAGAGAGAGGGAGAGATAAGACAACAACAAAGTTTATGCCGCTTGTTAAGTTGGAGGGATCATTTCAACAGGTTACTGAAATAAAGTTTTTCATGAGGTGTCCATCAAGGTGTTCAGATAGTGGCGTAACGAGAGCAATGGTTGGAACACGTCGGCACAGATGTTATGAATTGCTTGGGGTTGTGCCTTCTCGTTTGTATTTGCTCGATCTAGTATATCTCTTCTGCTGTTTTCTATTTCTTCCGGATATTCGGTGTTTCCAAGGGCAGACGGGAAGTAAAAAAGACACTAATGTAATTCATTAATTTCAAAAGGATTTAATTCAAAAATAATGATTTATCATTAGAAATTTATGGAGGTATTTAAGCAATTTGTCTAAGATCTAAATAAGAATAAAACTTGCGTGATATGTATAATCTGGGTGTAACGATTGCTGTATAATGCATGTTGACATTTTTAATCAGAAACGATGTCAGGCTGAATTTCAGTTCGAATTTGAATTTGAGCTTTAGACTTTTTGTAGTAACATGGTGTCAAATATGTATCTTACTATTTCGTTATTCTTGCTGCTAATAGAGAAAATGCAAAGGAGGGATATGTGAAGTTTATAAACTAACTAGTTCAAATTTAGTGTTTTATTCTTCTGAGATCCTTAATAATAATGATTTAATTGAAATTTTAAACAGCTTTTATTATGTATGGATATATATGGATTAAAAAATTTAAATTCAGCTCCATATTTCTAATTGCTATGTCGAAATACTAATTTTTAAATTTAATACAGACATTATAGTCTAAAAGGATGTGCTCGAAGATTTGAAGACGAAAGAAGCCCATTCTTTGTATTCATTTATCTAAGTTTTATTTCGTTGTTCGAGACTACTGATCGGGACGATAATGGCTATCGTTTATCTTGTTAGTGTTAATATTAATTAATTTAATTCCTCTCCCGAGTTGCTGCCTGGAAGACATTACTTTTTGTAAGCTCAAAATTATATCTAAAATTATATCTGATTTGCTGCTAAGAGCCGCCCACATAGGTCTTCCAAGTGTTTTTACTCATGCTCATTGATGGCCCTTCCGTTAAAGAAGCGAAAGAGAACAACCTTCCTCTATAAAATTGCTTTTTTGTGAAATGATATTTCTGTTAGGTTCTATTTATCTTTGTTTTGTATAACAGGCAGTTTTCTTTCCTTCCTTTGAAGTATACTTTTTGAAAAATGTCATCATTGGTTATTTAGGAAAATAATGCTGTCCGTTTTGTTTAGATAATTGTGTGGTTAGCAGTGTTTTTGCCGTTAACTTCATCGTTAGGATCAATTGCAAAGAAAACAAAATTGTGTGGCGATGAAGCATGTTCAGGTAACAATTTTTTCGAGCTTCCTGAAAGGCTGATTTCTTGTATATAGGCAGAATTTGATTGTTTGTTCGACGGAGAAATTTCGAAATTTAGACAATCCTTTGTCTTTGTCGGAAAAATTGGCTAATATATTTTCCATAGAATAATAGATTTGCTAGTTGTTACACGGATGAATTTCCAATTGCTTTCTTTTTTATGTTCATAGTTGCTGAGAGGGGAGTTATAAGCATAGTTCGTCCTGTTGTCGAGTTAGTACTAATGTTGCCTGCGTTATGAAAAATATTCAATATTTTTTCTTATATTTTCAATGTTAGTTTTAATTTCTTCCCACTTTCTTTTTTGTGTTGATTTTAAAATTTAGAGAAACTGTTCGAAGGAAAGTTTCATCGTGCATCGTTGGCTACTCACGAGTCATTTTTATCGCCTAATGAAAACGATATTGTCAGTGTCTATGCAATTAAATTCAGTGATCGGACGGATTTAATGGAAGGCGCGGTAAACGTTTAATTATTTGCTTATTCCTTAATGGACGGTGTTTTTATCGCAACTTCCAGTCATTAGAAAATAGTGCGTCTTCTGGTTCTTTAAAAAAGCTTCCAGTATCAACAGATTAATCATTCTATCTTCGGTAAGATGTTTGTAACCGCACGGCTTTAATGTTCCGAACAACCGTTGAAGCTGGTAGTATATATTATCTATTTTATTATATATTATCATCTATTTATACATTATTATCTGTTTCAGTTCACTTTGTAGTTTTTATATTTTTCTGCTTGCAGCTTGTTCGTGAACCGTCAAAAAAAGGAAATTTTTTTTCAATGCATATTAATCTCGATGATTACGTGGAATTCCTAAAAAATGCGGTTGTATCCAACAAAACGATGTTTATGGTCAGTAGAGATCCGCGCGATCATCCTTCTCACAGATTAGTCGGTAACAATAATTACTTAATCTCTTGCATTATTTGAGTTTGTCTTCATTATTGCTCTTCTCGAAAAACTTTATGCGTTTCATACACTGATGTTTCGAAGTAATATCTGATCAGCAATATTCTCTTGTCGATCTTGCTCTCACTGGAAAAAAAATTTTAAGGTATTAAAGCAGCGTTACCAGAATTAATCAAAGATTATGAAGTGAATGTCAAGCGTCTTTCGGTCGAAAGACAGTTATCACCAGAACAAAGCGACCATGCTGCATTGGGTTACTTATCCGACATTGAAGGTTTTCTTGTTTGTTGAATTCGGTCATTTAAATTTGATGCTGGATTGTGTGGATAAAATATGTTTGGATTTTATTAACTTTATCACAATTAATTTTATCATAATTTAAAATGTTTTTTACAATTTATATTTTCTAAAATTTGAATGGTATATCCTAGCTTAATCATTTTTGTTTGGAAGTTAATCTATGAGTGTTTAAAGACATCTATGGCTAGGTGAGCTGTTTTCTTTTTGATCGGACTGTTTATTTTCATCATTGATATCTCGAATTCATCAAGGGCATGGACATTCACACGACTACGGACATAGACATTCTTTTGATCACGGACTTCCTCATAATCACGAACATTATCATGATCGTAGTGTGCACGCAGATTCGCACGAGCATATCCGAATTGTGCAACATACACGTCAACCAATTCTTTCTTCTGAACAGGCGGTATTTTTTTTTCCTGATTTGATTGTTCCGTATTTTCATAATATCGATTTATAAAAACTTTGATTTAAAGCAACTTGTAGTCCTTTGTATCTTTCATGCACCTGGTTTGTGTAAGTGCATTTCACGATTTTCATGAAATGATTTAAAGTATGTTGTGATGAGGTTGTACATCGAAAGCGGTCTTACATAAGTTCCTTAAAGTGAATTTGCTGTGGTAATCTATCATGTCATTTCGTTATAGATGCGGTTTTGTTTAAGCATCTGCGCATTTGTTTGAAGTTTCGCAAAAAAATGGTATGATCGGCACTGCTTTATCATATCTTGAGTTTAGCGATAGTGATTGAAATACATGTTCCAGGCAGTTTCACCGCTTCCGGTGGCAAATGTCGCATCGAATGAACCGCAGAAGACATCTACTGGGACGGTCACTTTAGTTCACCAGCACGAGGTTCAAAATCTACATAATTCTTTTACTTGTGAATGGTTAAAATTTTCTAAATTTTATTTATCATGTAATGGATTAGATTAAGCATGCACATTTATATATTGTTATTCCAGATGCCTCCACTCGAATCTGATTTCAAGGTCGTGCCAGAAATTACCGCACAACAAAATTTAATGCATGGATCTGCTTCTTCTGTGTTGTTGCAAGAGGCGGAACCTATCTCAAAAGTCACTCCTGGTGCTCCCGAAACAGTGGTATCTGGATTTCCATCAGCTGCGAAAGAAACGTCAGTTACATCGGAAAATTTACTCCCATCTAATACAAATGATACCAACTTTGCAGCAGAAGGCATTCTTCCGCAAATCGACTCATCGCAGGAAAAAATATCACTGGATGCAAACATTGCGAATGCGCAAAATTTGTTGCCAAGTCAACCGCTACAGCCGGTATCTATGCAGCAAGTTAATACTGAATTACCTCACCAGCAGGTTATGACTACTCCTTCATCAGTTGTACTTCTCGGATCTAATCTTCCCCCTACACCGGACAATATATTACAAATCAATTTCTCTCTCTCATCCGTAAATGCACCCTTACCAAGTATTTCTTCTCAAACCGGTGGCCCTCCATCAACTCTTCCTCCTCCCTCATTACCAGTCGCATCAGATAGGGCGACATCAGTACCAATAAACAACGCGCATTCAGATTCCGTTCATGTATCATCAACACCATCATCTCCTCCTCTGGCAAAACATATTGCTGAATCGGAAACATCATCTCCAAGTGACACTTCAACGATTCTCATAGGTCACGATGTTTCACCTGTGTCAGTTCCTCCTCGTACTGAACCAGCAACAGTCGGCTTTGTTGCTTCACAGCATGATCCAGTTACAGTACTGTCTGAATTCAGTTCTACAGTGAAAATGGAGTTGGGATCAAGGGGAAAAAATTCAGAAACAACAGCAGTTAACTATCCGCTTGAACCATCACCATTTCCATCTGCCTCTCCCACACTTCCGAAAATGCGTTCCTATGTCATAAATCCATCAGCAATCGAAGGTATTTCACATGATGAACAGGTACATCAATTTGGATATGGCAGTTAAATTATTGATAATATCTATACTAATATCTACTTAGCCATATCTTCGTATGAATTAACCGAAATAGATAATAGTGAAATCTTTTTTGTGCTGTTTTATTCGATCACAGACATTTCGAACTCTTAATATGTTTAGGAGCTTCTTTGTTTTCGGACTTGTTTATTCTGAAATATCCGAAAATTTTGTTATAAGATGCTCACTCTTAATTTTAACACATTTTTGCGCTTTGAGCGAAAGAAAAATATTATGGCAAGGAGAATATTTAGATCAAAAAGCATTCTTGCGAATGATAGATGTATTGTAGTTATCAGTGATGTCAAACAAAATCGATTAACGGGGGAAGTTTTACTGCAGAATTTTTTTTGGATGATTTTCCGCTGACTTTTTATTTTGTACCATATTAAATTTCATCGACTTTATTTTATTTGAGGATGCACAAAGAAATTCTAAAGCAATAATGAACATGGAGCAGGGAAATGCCGAAGAATCTGTACAAACAAAAGAAGTGAAAGCAGATGATATAGAAAATGGATTAGTACGCTAGTTTACTAATAATTTAGAGTGAAGCAGTAAGTCAGCGGTTCTGAAATTTATTATGTGATCCTCATTGGCTGCTGAATAATGTGCAGTGCGGCGAATATATTCCTCATTGAAAGTTTGAGCCGCATTATAATGGGAAAGTGATTAACTAGATCTTAAAGAAGATGTAAGATACACTAGTGAGTATTAATTATTGGTTGGCAGCTCGAACAGCTATTATGTTTATTTTTGTCAATTGTCTTCTGATAAAGGATGAGATAGGATGCAGTTTGAAGTTGAACTATATTATATAGTCATTTGTTTAAATGATAATCTCTTTTTATAGGACTACTGCCTGAAAGATGAATGTGACAATGCCTACAACACTCCTGAGGCTGATGAAAAGTTACGGACAGAATATTTGTGTACGATTAGAAGGTGGCTGAGCAAATTAATTGGTGTTGTACGGTATATGCTGCCGTCATCAATAAATAACATTGACGATGCAGGTGCGTTCGTGTAGTTGAGTCTAGGTAATATCGCAAGTAAAAATGCTATTTAGTTTGCTCGGAACCATCAATAAAGTGAACAGCTAATGAGATATTGTGATTGATCATAAGCATTTAAGAAGTCGATCCTCGTTTTAAGTTTTTAATTTTCATTTATTATTGAGGCATAGTCTTATGTTGTTGATTTATTAGGATCTACAATGTATAAGTATTTCATTTTTTTGGTATATACTTCTTACGGAGTAATTCTGTTAATTATCTGATCATTTTTTCCTCAAGTTCTTTTTCTTCGGTTTTTTTTCTTCGTGAAATATAACGAACACTGTGCATTTGCAGGAGTTTTGGTGACATTTTTCGTTCCTATCTGTTTGTTTATTCATTTACTACGAATGCTAGTTTTTGCGGATACTTCGGACAGGGATAATTTCGATCGAAGAATACTACATAATGCATTGACGACTATTAGACAACGTGAAGTTCAGATAATGGTTAATTGATATGCATATTTTTCCTCGTAGCATTCGATGTGTGGGTAGATTTGAGAACCTATGAAAGTGTTGTGTTTTTTTCTTATTATGATATTTAGTGACCAATATTTTCGCAGCGTGGAATCAGAAGAGTCGTCAAATTGCTTGAGTATTTTTTTCAATCTTTTTTTCAGTTATTGCATGCTGAAATGGAGAAAGAAAAAAATGCATGGAATACTGAAATGGACGAGAAATTCAAAAATTTGCGATCAGAAATGAGCCAGTTGAAAGCCAAGCATGCATTTTTTTTTTGCATTTTAGCATTGTGAAGAAGAATATTGTTGTTGTTGTTGTTTACTTCTTAGAATTTTTATCGTGTAAAAACGAACTCTAGCACTCAATATCTTATAGGTGTCATATGCTTGAGGAAGAAAATGATAGTCTGAGAGCAGAAACGGATGAGACGAATCAAATGATTGAAGAAGAACGTTTGAAATGCAGGAATTTAACAGAGCAAAATGGAAATCTTGGGGAGAAAAATGAGGTTTTCTTTCTTTATTAGCGTAAATATATTACATCGTAAACGATGCTTGCCATTGAATGGAAATTGAGTGCGAAACATAATTATAAATTTTCATCAATTATGGCATGTGTTTTGAAACTCGGAAGGGATTTTTCTTTTATTATTTGCAAATGAGGGTAAGAGAATTAATTTAGAGAGCTATCACTAAACTATAAGATCCAAAAAGGAAATGTACTTTTAGTTGCTAACGAAACAATCATCTGAAATGCATGTCACCGTGGAAATGTTGCATGAAGAGAATGAACGTTTGGTTAGTGAAGTTGCCAAAAAAAGCGCACAATTAATACGTATTGAATCGGAAGCAAAGTCTTATTCACTCGAAATTAAAAATTTGAAAGATCAGTTGGAAGTAAGGATTTATGCATTATGCTTGTTTTAATTTTTTTCACATTTCATATTTAAATTCGGATTGATCCAAGAAGCTGCATAACGAAGATGTATGTTACTTCTTCATAAATGAACTGATTTTTTTCACGATCCTGATACTGCAGGAAATTAAACTTTCGAAAGTAACTTCTTCAGCATATATTTTGCAGACATCTTTGTCAGAAAGAAAAACACTACACCAGCGTGTGGAAGAACTTGAAAATGAGATTGTTCAGTTATCGGAGATTATAAATGAAATACGTGATTCAAGCAATATTTCTGCCCGTGACAAATCATCAGCTGCTAAGGCCGAAAATGGTGAGCAAATACGGGAAGATATAAACGGTTAGGTTTCTTTTATTTCATATTAATTCAATTTGACTATAAGACACTGATAACATGGATCAGTGATTGAATTTTTGAAAATTTTTGCTCCTATACTGCTTTAAATGATTCATTTATTATTACCATTTCTTGTCATTTATTGTCTATCGTTGTTGCAAATATTCTTATATTATTATTTGGTTATGTCAGATATAGTTAGTTCTATATTTGGATAATGAATTCAACGAAATAGTTTGGGGCAAGCATACAAGATACTAATATAATAGGGGAAATACAATGAAAACGTAGTTGGAAAAAAGCATTAATATCTAAAAAAATTCCGAGACCTGCGGTTTTTTCTGTGTTTATGAAGTTTGTTTAGGTGAGAATGGTTGGTCAGATTTTGATGAATTTGACAATCCACCAGCAGAGGATATACCAGAAAGACCGAAAAAAAATCATGTGGTTTCACGATTTTCACCTGCTGAAATTATGGAAGTTGCGAAACTCAGAGTGCAGTTAAAGACTGTTGAGGCTGATTTAGATCAAGCAAAGTATGCTCAAAAATATAATTCTGACTTATAAGGATAAACACTGCACTGTAATGGATCTTGTCGCTTCTTTTTCTACAATCTTTTAATCATAAGATTAACATTCTTTTTCGTTGTAGATGGCTGCTATTTTATGTCGCCTCGTAGGAAGAGCAGCATGCAAATGTTTCCATCTTTGCATACAACTGTTGCGAATAGCTAATATAAGATTTGGTTGAACTTTTTATGTATAAGCAATTCCTCCGATTGTCTTAATTTTCTGATTTTTGTGAAAATGTGGTCCATATAGTAGCTGGTTGATTACAGATAAGTTGTTTTATGGAAGTTTTATGTTACTTTTCAGCCTTTAGCACTGTCAATGTAGGCTTAACTGGTGCTGGATGAGTGACTTATCTATTGATGCAATCTCCCTGTTCATTTCATGCAGTTACAATTTAGGTTGACATTACAAAAGCAGTTAAATGAGCGAGATCATCTGCTGCGTAAAGTTGAATTTGCCGAAGCAGAAGCTGCAAAACAATTAAAAGAAGTGAATGTAAAGGAAACAGAGAGGATTGAAGCGCAAAACCAATTCAAAAGAATTTTAGGGATGGTCGAAGAACGAGTAAATTTTTAACAAAGTCGATTAAAACACTTAACTGTAACAATACGTATGTAAACTATTAGTTTAACCGTTCTGTTCAATTGAAGGAAACAAAATTACGAATTACGGAAGAACTAGCAGAAAAGATGCGTAATGAGATGATCAAATGGCAAGAAGAAGTAAGAAGATTAGAAGACCAAAAAAAAGCTATGGAGTTCAAATTATTGGTAATTCAACTAGTTTCACTTTGTAAAGTTTTTTGTATTGTTGATATGTTTTGCTAGCTCATGGTTTTTCCTTTTAAAGAGTGAGATTCTTTTGGGAGAAATAATGAAGAATTTATAGTCTGTAAAGTGAAGTAAAATAATGATTTTTGAAGTGAGGTATCTGAGGAATTCGAATGTATTGTTCAGTTTAAAAAATTAGATTCTGAATTGTCGTTTGTTTGTAGTCCAAAATTTTTCGTTTTGTAGGAAGCTGATCAAGAATTGAAACGTTTGAAAGCAGAATATGCCAAGTTGGAAACGCGTAGTTTTCATGAAATACGTCAATGTAAACAGACGATAGCAGCTCTTCAGCAGCAGGTTTTTTGGGATTTGTGATCGTTTTACGAGCAATATTAGTCTGCTAATTTTACTGCGCATTTTTTATCTTGAAATTTGATTTACTAGTTTTGGAATCATTAGGGATGAGGAATGAAATTACAGTCATTGGAGCAAGTTCGCATGTCGAATCCATCGTCAAATTTACTTGACAATGCTAATGTATTGAATATCTCGGCATCATCATCATCAGATCGTGATTATGCTATATCACTCAACAGCAGCCTAGTTGCACCACCGTTTTTACCCAGTGTACGACCTTTATGGGGTGACGACCCAGTCGAGGTTTGCTTGTGCATAAAATTTTGAATGAATCAACGCTTTTCATTTATTACAACTTCAGAGGTAACTAACAGCAGTTTAATGGAGGGTACTTTTAATTAACGAATAAAATTTTTTTAAATCAATATACAGCAAGAAGTGAATTAGAGTGAAAAGAGGGAAGGAAGGGGTGAAGTGGGATTTCTGATTCGGAGCCGATCTAGCTCGTTCCTGATGTATTTCCATTCTTTCTCTACTCTCCTTCCGATTTAATCTGACTTTTAGATAAGCTTTTCTAAAGATAATATGAAAGAGGGGATTTATTTTTGGCTCGTAAGTAAAGTTCAGTTTGCGTGTTTTATGGCTTTGTTACAGATTTTTACGTCTAGTGAAGAGTCGTCGCTGTTAAAAAAGGTAGATCCTCTGTTAAATGTTGTCACAACAGAAAATGGTAATATCAGCCACAACAGAGGATCGAAAGAACGACGAAGTATTAGGGAGCGAGAGCATAGTATTGGTGTAAACGTGGATGGTATGCAATCTCGTCATAAGAAGGTTGGTTCATTATCAGGTTTCCCATTATAAAGCCAGTTGGAAATGCTGTAAATGACTATTCAGAGATCACGACGATTCGTTTGCAAAAGTCGAGCTGGTTGAGCAAGTCAAAAAGCTTTACATTTGGATCTTCAAAAATAGAATATTTTTTTATAATTTCTATTAATTGTTCATTTATGATTGATTTGCTTTATTTTTGAATATTAATGATTTCTTTTCATTTTTTAATATTGTTTTAGGAAGGTAGGAGGATGCGTTCACGTTCGCATGGTCGTCATCCTTTTCGTACGGATTTTTCAATGCTGGGTATGCCTGGGTATCCAGGACCTTCTGTAGATTTTTATACCGGTACAATCCTTAATAAGCAAAACAGCAAAAGTGGTACTTTGTATTATTCGTCCGGCGGTTCAAATGATGGTCGCTCGCCTCCTCCAGAAATGGCACTTCTTTCGGGTGTCCCACCTCCTGGTCCGATGATCAAAAAACCAATGCCACGACCAAAAAGTTCGTTTTTTGAATAAATTTGTCTTTTGTGTGAAGTGGGGAATATATGGCGTCTGGACTAGTCTTAAGTTTTTATAACTTAGGTTACTACATCATTTTAATGAAATATGATATAGTTTGAAATAATATGCATTGTTTTACATGTCATATGTACCGATATTTTCTTTTTGGAGTAACAAAGTTTCTGATGTATAACTATAATGAAAGACTCGATACCTTTCACAGAGGTCGTTATAAACAATTTTATATATGTAATTCGAAAGATCTTACGAAGTTTTATGCATCTGTTGTTTTTCAGGTAGCATCGAACCGTTGGAAAGGCGTTAAAATTGGTGTTATCTCATACGAAGATTTGTATGTTTCTTTTCAGCCTTTCTCCGTTGTAGAAAACATTTTTTTCTAGCTTCGGGAAAAATTATATCATGTAACTTCAAAACGGAAAGAGACGCACTGAACTATGGATGGAATTATTCTTTTCTGTTTATATTTCAATTTTTGTTTATATTTCAATTTTTTCCGTGTTTTGGGACTGTGATCGGATTATTTCTTTGCTTTTTTCATAAAACTTTGCTGTCCAAATATTGTTGTTTTAATGTTGGCACAAAAGTAACGTATCAAACAGCTCTGAATCTAGCTATTTGAGAACGAAAGATTGGGTTGATTAATTAATATTTTAGCAACACAGTTAATGCAAACCACTGTGGAAATATTGCTGACGAAACGCCTAAAATGAATAATCATGGGCACCTCTTGAATTCTATCGTTTTGTTCCCTTGATGCTGCTGCAACACAGCTGTATTCCAGTTACACGTCATTTTGTCTAAACTTCATCAATCCTACTTTATTATTTCTTATCCCTGACTCTTAAAAACTTGTTAGAGTTTTGCACGTGCAAAGAATGTTTTCACGAACTAATTTACAAGAGATCTTTTTTATATTTATAGTTGATGCAAACATAAGATGACACCTGCAATCATTAAGTATAGGACTAAATTGATAACAGTTTTGTGCTTTGCAAGCATTCAAATCTGTTCGGATCAATTGACTTCTGTACGTTGGTTAAAAATGTGGCACTCTCTTCAATGATAACAATGTGGATAAACTTCAAGTTATATTAGGGGAATGTTTGTATTTGAGAAGTCTTATATTATTTTTATATTTAAGAGAACTTGATTCCAGAATATAACCTTGAGGCAATAGGCTAGCAATGTTGTGCAATTTACAGATTGATTGTGTTTATTCCATTTACTTGAGAATATTCGTCATCAAAAGCTTTGCGACTTCTAATAATCAGGAAGTAGCGCATTTTTTCAAGACTGGAAGAAGTAACATATCGACAACTATGAAAGAGCTCATACTACAAGAAGTGTAATGACATAAGAAATCGGGAGGAGTTTCCTATTTGTCCTGTTTTTGCTTCTCACATTTTATCTTTTTCGGACTTGTTGCTTCGTTTGTTTTAAGATTGCATATTTCGATTATCGCACTTAATCCATATTTCGATCCAATAATCCAACATATACGCTGATGTTGTCATGAGAAAGAGATCCATTTAAGATGAAGCTCAGTGTTCTTTCAGTTTTGCCTAACAAATTTGGTGACCATTTTCGATTGTCAATTCCAGTTATGTCCCTTCCATTTTGTAGTATAGAGAAGTTTTAGGGCAGTATTTAATCTACGATGACTCGCCTTCTGAGTCTGAGGTATACATAAATTTAAAGTTTCCCATATTCGTAAGCTCAATTGCATTCCTTACGTAGTCTCCATCTCTTCATCTCAAATGTGAACTTTTGAATCCAGCCACTTACAGCACTTTCAGAACAAACTCACATACAGCGCTCCAACTAAACTACCATATGAGAGGAGTTGAGAAATATTTAAGGAAGAAGAAAATTTAATTGACTTAAGAATGTCCTGGAAAACACATCCTCTGTACACTTCAATAGATTTCTTTGTGATTCATACTGTGCAACGTACGTTTCGAAGACACTCGTCGATCAAGATTTTTAAAGTTAAAAGAGCTGCTGTTGCATCATCATTCATTCATGTTATAACATCAAATGGACGTTGATTTCTAAGTCCACTGACGTCGATTTGTAAGTCCACACTGACTTAAAGTACAATTATATGGATCGTTCCAATTAAAATTCTTCGTTAAACAACGATTGGAAATTGATAAGAAGGAAAATGGTTATTTCTGAATTCCTCTTCCCCTCCTCTCTCAATAAAACATTTGAAAAATAAATCATCGAAATGCCTGAGGATAATGATGAGAATGATCGGAGAGACATCTTATTATATTCTTGAAATGTACGGGAATTGTGTGTAAGTAATTGAATGAACGGAGTTATATGCTTTGACATTTTTTCAAACTTCGACATTTCTACTTCCGATTGTGGTGGTGTGTAATTTTGCGTGAATTGATTGAACTGATAGCGGTATGCCTGTTGCTGGTGACAGTTGTCAACCTTTGCATCTGAAAATGAAAAAACTCGGGAATGGGCAAGTTTTTTCAAGTCTTCGATATGATACGGATTTGCCACCGCGACATTTTAAATCAATTAGTATAGTTGAGTTGTAGACACACATTCGATTCAGCACTACTTTGATTAGTTGGCGTAATTGACAGAAGACATAATTAATAGCTGTAACTTCAGAGGTCTATTTATATTTCTGTCATCTGAAATATTTTCCAGTAAACTGCAGGTAGTACTGATTCTCATTTTTGGTAGCACTGTGGCGATTTCAGGAGGGACTCTTTTTAACTTCAAAATTACAATTTCTCCCTTTTACAATCATTTTTAAGTGATGAAATGCTCAGAAGTCTATATCAGTAATTGTTATCAACGTTGCTTCTCTTCTCTCATCTTTGTTAATGACACTTTGTGCCCAAACGCTGTCAAATTATCACTATCACAATCCGTTCTCAGTACACTCGTCCACAATTACGGATTTATATCAATATCGATCTGAGAAATTGAAGTATCCGCCGTGAGAGATGTCATTCTTTCCGGCCCTCCAGTACCTGCATCAGCAATTCCAATTCACTGGAAAAAGGCAGCAGGTGTTAGATGAAGTGAGCTAAATCCCTGCTGCCATCTAACTTATCGTCAATAGCTAAGACGAAATATCTCAGTAAATATGAAAATATCCAACTTCCCTTAATTTATAATCCTCCTTCCATAAGAATCTTATTTTGCTTAAAAGTGTTTCTGTCATGTTAGAAAAAGAAGATTTAATTATTATAAGATAAAGAATCATTAAGGATGAAAGGTTAATTAAGAGAACGAATAAGGTTACAAGGATTTGAGAGACGGTCGGAAGAACTCTTCAAATGTTATTTGCTCACAAATTAGGTCGATCTCCCGCTTCTCCCTACTCTGAGGCTTTATTAAAATGCTGAACTCGTAATGATGTATGGAGCACCTAAGCCGGTTTACATTCGAGTTGCAGAAAACGTCGTCATATCGGAACTTACCAAGGACCAAGGGAGACAAAGAGTAAGATGTAGGGGTTTCTGCTTTTTAGAGGTCGTTCGAATTTTGAAGTTGTTTTAAAGAAATGGAATTCAACTTATCTCATGATATGCTTGTTCTTTAAATCAAAAACATGTTCGGAAAATGTTTAGAATTCGTCCTAAGTTTTCTTTTGTCCGAAATTTCAATCAACTCAAACAAGTTATTCATTCTTAGCTTCAAGGAGTAATATTAAGAGGGAAGAATGTTCGAGTGGTTCAGTTGCTACTATTTAATGCATGTGATATGTCATTTGAATTGATTTCAGATTTCCACATCCTCTCAGTTCGCTATAATTAATACGATTTTCATTTACATGGCTAATCTCGAAACACGCACAAAGATGCAGAAGAATGGTATTTACGGTTATTCATTTTTATCAACCAGTTCATCTTTGTCAACCGGTTCATCCTTAACTACTGCTGTGCTTATAGCTATTTTATGTGCAGCATTCATTGCATTAACGAAAAATATGCAGAAGCCAGGATGCTATCGTCGACCGTATAATATATCACAACTCGGTAAGTATTGAATGGTAATTAATATCGATATTTTCCATTTAAAATGGATTACTCATTGGTCGTTTGAGATCATTTGATCCATGGTTTTTCATTCTGCATATTTGTTTTATGTGATTACATTTTACCTTTTAATTCACCTGCTGATTTTAACTATGATCATCAGTCTACGTTTTCTTATTTCCTGTAGTACTGGGGAGCTGGCACTTTACTATAACTTTATCAGTGCCTGGCTCCTTTGTTCATGTCTAATTATTCCCATTACGCACAATATCTCACTTATATCTTGAGCAAATGATATTTTTCATGAGAAACGTAGTAGCTTCTCTGATGCAGACTTTTTCGTAGGGAGTGAAGTTTTGCTCGCCAATGGATCCCATCAGTTCCGTATAATGGTTGTGGCGGATCTTGACAAGAGCAGTAAGCATCCGACAGAGGAAAATCTATGGCAAAGCTTCATAGAATTTGGTGTTCTCACGGTAAATAAGGAATATACTGAAGCATCACTCCAATGGAACAATAATGAACAGGTAATATTTGTTCCCTTTTGTAGGCAAGATTCTGGTAGAAATTAGTCTCTACGTGGATTCGAATTTTATCAGTAAATATGTTAATAGCTTTTTTGATGTCTCTTCTGAAGTCATTTTTGAAAACTTTTTGCTTTTGTAAAAAGTCTAGTCACCCAATATGATTGCTTATGAGAGTTGTACAGATTTTCTGAAAATGATGGTATCTTTTATTAGTTATGCCATAAAATGAACGAAAAAAGTGGTTCATTGCTCACTGCATGTATAAGATATTCCTATAGATCTCACTGTATTCGACAATTGCTGGTGGTGGACGGTCGATGGAACTATCGGATCTTGTTATTTTCGATGGAAACTTATTATCAATAGATGATCGAACTGGAATTATTTATCGTATCGAAAAAGACATGGCTTATCCCTGGGTTTTCTTTTCATTCAATTTGATTTTGGATATGAAGTTTTTTCCAAATTTTTGAGTTTTTGAATAGCATTTTTGAAAATTCTACGCTTCTGCACCAATTTAAGATTTACCTCAGTGACGGTGCTGGAAATACAACGAAAGGTTTCAAGGGTGAATGGATGACAGTGAAGGATGGTAATCTTTACGTTGGTGGACTTGGGAAAGAATGGACAACAACAGAAGGTGTATTTGTCAACGAAAATCCAATGTGGATTAAGGTGCACATTTAGAGTTCATGATAAACAAATGTATAAATAGGTCAATTATTGTCAATCACTCATTTTACCGATTTGTACACTTTGCTGAGAATTGAAGATGTCGAGTTGTGATTGTAGCAAAAATTATTAGGATCTTCTTACGGTTTTTTCCTCGAAGTTGCCGACTGTTTTGTTGTAGTTAGTTAAGAATTTTTATATCATACCGAAGACGTATTACATGATTAGCGACAAAAAAATAAAAATGGTGAATAACTGGGATGATTGAATTTTGAATTTTATTGTAAGATAACGGAAGGCCACTTCATTTTTGTTTTGGGCTCATTAACTGTTGCATTAGTTACGTATCTGCAAGTAAGAGTCAAGTACGGATCTTTTTTTGATTTTTGTTGATGTACAGAAAGATTGTTCGATATAGAAAAAGGATTTATAATCGTTATGATGCCTACACTTTAGAGTTCATGATAAACAAATAAAATAAAATTTGTTGGAATTCATCTGTCATTTCCTATTCCAGCAGCATAGGTGAAAAGTTTTTTAGCCGCTTTTTAAAAAAGAATTTATATTCGATATTTTCAGCTTGTAACTCATGAGGGTAGAATTGAACATATCAATTGGATTAATGAATATAAAAAATTGCGTTCGGCAGTTGGAATTGAATGGCCCGGTTATATGATACACGAATCAGTTCAGTGGTCAGAAATCTACAGGAAGTGGTTCTTTTTGCCTAGAAGAGCTAGTAAGTTCGCATACACCGAAGCAGAGGATGAAGAAAGAGGTCAGTAGACATCAATTTTGTGTATCGGACTGTATGATTCAAAGCTCTATTTTTATAGTCTTGAGCAGCATTCTTCTACTCCATTTGAAGGTAGATAGTAAAATTAATATGTAAAGGTGAGTCGAACGCTGGCGATACTGCACAGTTGTGCATAGCTGGACTGCATTGCGATTAAGATACAAAAGTGTGCGTTAAACGTGCGTCGAAGAAATTTTGGGTCCTACTACCATTTCAATTAATCAGTAAAAAAGAGTTAAAATTGAAAATATTTTGGATTCTAGTGTTTAGTTGTTAATTAGTTGTATTTAATTGCCATATTTCGGAATTAAAAGCCGAAGTATGGCGATTAAATACGACTGATTAACTTATTATTGTACTTATATTTCTTATTTCAGGTACTAATTATTTGCTTATTGCCTCGGAGGATTTTTCTAGTATAAAATATAAACAGATTGGACCATTAAGCAGTACAAGAGGCTTCTCAGCTTTCCAGTTTGTTCCTGGTACTAATGATCGAGTAATTGTGGCATTAAAATCAGAGGAAAAAGATGGATTCCCAGTAGCTAGTTATATAACAGTATTCGATTATGAAATAGGTCATATTTTGCTCGAAGAAGTGCCACTCTCTGGCAAATTTAAATATGAAGGAATAGCATTTGTCTGAAATATCTATATAGGGATTATGGAAGCTCACCATTAAAAATTTGATTCCTAAGTGCCTTGAGTGGTAGACTTCTAAGCAGCAATATTGTTTTTTTATTTTTTGCAACATAAATATATCAATCACACGTTTTTTTTTGAAAATGTATAATTGATATATTTCATCTCTGAGATTGCATAATGAATTCTTGAAAGATTTTATAGGAAATATGGGCTACTTTTCTGAAGTCACAATGAACCTTTGCCGAAGTAATTTTTTAATTCAGAGTGATAAATAATAAATATTTTCGGGAAGACATAGACCAGATTTAATATGTATCAAAATTTTAGAATTAAATGAAGTCATGATTTTTTTGAGGACACGAGGAGTCAACGTGGCAAAAATCCTAACGATGTACTAATTTTAATAAGTGTGTCTCCCGATGGTGAAAAGCTGAACAGTTACGCAGAGAGATAATGACATTGAAATTATTATTAATCTATAAATATGGTGTCTGATGTGAATTCTTCCATAAAGCATAAGAAATAGAAATTCCTGCATCCTTGGTCGTGGCGGTTAGTCAAAGTATACAGTGTTTTTATTAATATTTTGTTTTTTGACTCCAACTCATCTTTTCCTCTCGGTGCGTGAATACCATGCACCATCGGGAGATTTTTTTTATTCAATTGATTATCTTTAAAATTTTTAACTTGTCGATACCTTCATTTTATGTCTTCTGAACATATTAATAACTGGTGTTGTAGTTAATCATTAACTTTATTCATATTCATACACTTTATATTTATCCTTTTTCATTATTAGATTTTCGACTTGTTCAACTTTCCGTAATTCCACGCAAACATCAGAGGTAAACGTTTCAATTTTCGGAGTTGACGAAACTTCAGATTTTTGTTGAAGAGCTGATTTATTTCTATAACTTTTTTGAAAGCTGTTTTTAGTACCACTGTATGTTGCGAAAGTATTGAGCAATCTGATGGATGTTTTTCCAAACGAAGTACATTTTATGTGTTTTTTGAGTTTATATTTATTTCTTGATGATGTTCTTCTGAAATTCTGTCTAGATGGAAATTTTTCCGTAGTTTCTAACAGCAAATTGGTTTTTGGTTTTTTAGGAAGAATTATTTCTTTATAGCTTTGTCAATAATGACTTTTTGTGGCCTTTGTTCAACCTTTCTTCGTATTTCGTATCTGGAACAAATAATTTTATAAGGATTGATTAGCTGTTCGAAACATCAGTAGGTCAGATATTTTTCGGGATCAATCTGCCCATCATCGTTATGCTATCCTTAAAAATGAATGGAAAATTACAAGTATGGTAGGTTCGGACATAGGAAATGAGTTCGAAACTATGGTGAATGATGTCTGTTTAGGTTCACTATCACAAATAGCACTTGGTATTTGTTCAAAATCTTCTATTTTTTAGGAGATATATACATTCTAATAACTGCAAAATGAGCATATATATATATATATATATATATATATGTTGTGTATGTATTAATGTGTGAGTGAGTGGAACTTAATTATTATTGCTTCAAGTTCTAAATTAGTGAAACGGGTTATCACAATTGTGTTGTTTTCAAGTATTGACATGATATTAACGCATTACGCGAGGCTTTTCACTTACACGACCAAGATATTCGTCTAATAATTTTTCGTCATTATTCGAAATACTATTTCAACTATTTTTCTAAAATGTTTTGTGAATTTTAATTATTCTTTTATTTATTAATAATATTAACAAATGGTGGCGATATTGGTAAGGGCGAAAGCAATTTAATATATATGAACAGTCTCTCAATTTTTTGTTATTTGTTTTGGATAGTTTTGTAGTTGATTTACCTACTGTTTATTTTTAATTCTATTTGGACCATCTAAAGTTAGCTTAATTGTTGTTAAATTTTAAGATTTAAAAAAAAATTAACTAATTCATTGTGGAAGATTCCTCATATTGATCTTGCTTGAATCTATTAAAGTTGTTGTTCCGATTGTTTAGAGTACAAACGGAGATTCTCCGGCTCAATTTTGTGATTTGGATATTATATTAATAGAAGTTTCGGAAGTAATGTTTTGGGTGATTGATTCGTTTGCCGATGAATGTTTGTCTATTACCCTATAAATTATTTTGCGTTGCTTATGATTTTACGGGTTTCGGTTATGTGTAACATATCGAAGAATAGTTCTTCAACTACAGAAATTATCATATTTCAGACAATCTATGAGTGTTTCATCGGATCTAGCACATGGAAGGTTGAATGAATCTCCGATAAATAGTAGCGGTTTTTCAGAGTTTGATCGACTAAGTAGTGTGAAAAGTCTGCTTGAAGAATTAGCGACTGATTATAATGATTACAAGGAGCCAGGTTCTCTTAATTTATCTGGTTCTTATTTATTCTTATTTATTGTGTAAGAAGATATGTACTACAGAACACATTAACATATATTGCTATGGGTTGCTTAGTTGAGGTTAGACAATATTTGCGTTTCGTTTATACAGCAGTGTATCTTGAAAGG
This sequence comes from Cercopithifilaria johnstoni, assembly GCA_916381525.1. Classification (NCBI taxonomy): domain Eukaryota; kingdom Metazoa; phylum Nematoda; class Chromadorea; order Rhabditida; family Onchocercidae; genus Cercopithifilaria; species Cercopithifilaria johnstoni. The sequence goes on from CAKAEH010001446.1 coordinate 35,176, forward strand.
CTTATAAAGAGGAAACAGGCTGAAATGTAAGTAGAATTTGTTTGAACTTTCATATCTTTCTTATGCAAGTTTGTTCCTATTTATGTATACAGTTTAACCTTCTTATGTATTTTGAAATTAGGGAACGGAATCTCAACATTTTCGTATGTTCGTCTTTTTTTTATTACTTAAAAAACATTCTTACTTTATCATTTTCTTTTGGAGGGAACAAAGGATATAATGTTGAAATAATGGGCAAGGACGAGATGCTTGGATATAATGGACAGGTGGATCATTATCATGTTCATGGAATGAATGATGGATTAATAAAGCACGGAAAAGGACATGATCATCAACATGATGAACATGAAGGGCATACTATGAAGATGTGGTTTCATTTCGGTTGTCATGAAATAATTTTATTTGAATTTTGGCAAATCGAATCTTTGTACGGTTAATTTTTTCAATGTCTCTGCTATAAATTTTCTGACGATCATACTGATCATAGAGGCGAAAATTCTCAAAATCCCAATGTCCATAATTCCCTTTGAATATTATGGTATTTTTCTTTATTACTATTATTAGCAATCAATTAGTTCATTTTTCTCATTTTCCGTAATTTGCTTTTATTCATCTTGATATATAAAGGCAAAATAACGGCAACTATTGGGTAACTTTCGCGGATAAAATAATATATCTTGTTCAAGTAATTGATGGTAATTGCAACTAATAACTTAGCTCTGATATTAATTGCAGGTCTCTTGCTTTCCTGTTTATTGATCTTCATAATGGCATGTTTTTACGAATGGATAAAATGGTTTCGTGTTTATCTGCAGCTTTCCGCTGCACGATGTCCAGCGAGTTGCCGTCATACCAATGATGAAGGGAAGGAAGATGAAGTAAAGCAAGATGATGATAAACGTATTGATTGCAGTCGCTCTTCTGTATCAGCTCCTTTGACTATTACTCTACAACCTAATTACCACCAGGTCTCAAGCAGGTTTGCTTAATCTTTTGATATTTCAAGGATAGTTTTGCTTTTCGCATTCGTAACTCTGTCAGTGGACCGATTGTCATTTGTGTTATTAAGAGGTACTGAAAGGGAAAGTACAAAGAATTAGTTTTTGTAAAAATTATTGCAAAGCTCTTAAACGTTTAGTTTTCCTGTTTCTTTTCATTTCATATAAGTATCGGAATTGCCAGGACTAATGGGCAATACACGTCGTTCTGATTCGATTTTGTCACAATACGTCCAGAAAGCATTTTGAGAATTCTACTGGTTTAGCATCTATCTTGTTTTATGTAAAATTAGAAATTATATTTTTTCCGATTTTTCAGGACAACAACAAGAGAGATTTCTCCTACAATCCGGTCCTTACAAGTAAGTACATGTATAATTAGCACTTTTATTAGTTCACCTCATTTACAGATAGAGTGAAACTATATGAAATGTGGTACATTAAAATAGCTTATCATTACAGGCAGTCCTTTATCTTGTACAGCTAACATTGGCGTATTGCTTGATGCTTATCGCGATGACGTATAATGTCTGGCTAACAATAGCGGTAATTGCGGGTGCAGCTTCCGGACATTGGTTATTTGCTATTTTAAAATGTTTTAATCCACGAACTGATGATTTGGATACATTTGCTACCGATGCGTGCCATTAAGAATAAGTTTCATCAATAGTAATACTTCGATGATGATCGGTTTGCGTTAACAGTGTTGCTGAAGTATTAACTTAATTTATTAACTCAATCTTCTGTTCCAAACTCAGAATAGTTTGATAAATTGTATCTGTTTTACTTTTCACTGATTGGAAAGCTCAGTTTTCTAAATTTCCTATTAGAGCGTGTTGTACAAAAAGCTTATTTTGATGGTTCTACTTACCTTTCTGTTAGTTAGTTTTGCATCCCGCACAATACAGCTGTAAAATAGTCCTAAGATGTGTTTCCAAATAAGATACTGTACTGCCATTATGATCAGAAGGACTGATTGGTTATTTATCCAACTTGTTTATAAGCTTAGTATGCCTCAATCTGAAAAATTGGTGATACCCAGCATTAACATATTGTTTTATTGTATTCATTGCCGGAAAAAATCTGCAATGAAACCATTACCTAGTTATTTCGTCGCTAAGATACCATTTATTAGTGTGATCTTATCCATTGATAACTGGACTTACCCAATCCATTCTAATATAAATCCAACAGATCATATATGAAGTTAATCATAATTACCGTTAGGTGAATAGATTATTACGTATCAGCAAGATACTTAGCATTGTTTTCGTCTTTCCTTTACTTCCGTATTTTTGCAATACATATGCATCACAACTCTTTATTATGTTTTTCATTATTCATCTCTTACACTATTTCTATCATTTTTATAGATCATTATCTATTAGAGCGCCGGTCTCGTGACCAACAGCGACTCATACTTTTCCATATATGGAATTCTTGAATTTTTCCATTTGACATTCTTACATCCTTCCTTTGTCTGACCGGATAATAAATGTTTTCCAATTCAGTCAAAATTCCGTCTTATAAACTCATAAGTTATTATTCATCTTGAAAATCTATCCCATATTTAAAAATCAGGAACACAAGAATGCTGATAATCAATAGCGTTACTAAGGACATAGCCATGGGTGTGGTTCCTTCAAATAAGGATGCAGGTATAACATAAGGTAACATAAGGTGCCAACTTTATCAACGATAATTGCAAAGGTACTGTTGCGATACTAAGATTTGTGAAGGATACTGACCATTTGATTAACATACTATATCGTGATAGAGCTGCATTTGCTGTTAGATGATTGGAAAATAATGTTAACAGAAATGTTGGTCGGCAATGTGGTTATTGATTGGAGACGTAAAAGACAAACTTGAGAAACATCCGACAGGAGTAGTTAAATATTTTAACCTATAAATTCTTTTAAAGTATAGAATTCAAGTATGAATGCAAACTCCTCAAATTTTATTTGCAGCAGTTGGTATTATAGTATAATAAATACAACATAAGTTGATAAAAATTAATTCAGTAAGTGACTCGACTTTATCAATGGATATCACAGTTGGTGTTTGTGCTTCCAAAAGACTTCGAATTCTCTACATGTGGTTTTTCAGAGAATCATTTCCACGACGTTTCCGCAAATATTGCTTAAAACATGATTTATTTTCCTAATGTTTTCCATATAAGTGTAATCCATAACACATAGGACACCTACTACTTTCTGTCACTGTTCGTTCATCTGAATGAGAGACATATAGACAACGGGTGTGTACTGAATGTCCACAACCATAAATAATGATGTCACCATTCGAATGTCTGCAATCAGTAGGCTTTTCACGTTGTAGCAGAGCTACCCTGAAATCGAACTGTTGAGAGGGAGAGGAAACGATTAAATTTACAATTTAAATTGTCTTAATTTCAAAATAGACTTGCTTCACCTGCATACAATGCAATATTGATCGAAACCGATGAAAATCGAACGTTTACGATTCGATAAATATTTCGCGAAAAGCTGATTACTATCGGCTTCTGTTACTTGCAAAGAGCCACACTGCATTTGAACAAGTAATTCGTAGTCACGTAAAATTTTCACCAATAAATTCCGTAAACCGGGAATGTTCATTTGCTCTGGAATCTAAAAACTTTGCAAGTTTGTAATAATTTCATATTCTAAGCATCTGCAGTAAACAGTTTTCCGGAAGGTGACGTATTGGAAAATGAGATTGCTTCTAAAAGACACCAATTTCATAAAAATCATACTCATCCTTTGTCAAAATAAGTCCTTTGGAGTTTTAGGATAAGTTAATAAAAGTTATCGGGTTTTGCATGGTCTTTTTTGTACAAGGGGTCAAAGCCATCTTTACTACTATGTACGTTCCTTAAAATTAACAAGGACTTAATTTTTAAAAAGCTAATAGTAACAGTAATACATGTATTTAACTAAAAAAAAGAGAAACCTTTTCAATAATGTTTAATGGATTGACGTATTTTCCAGCAGTATTCAAAAGCTGCGTGATATGATCCGGTCGTTTCACAGCCGCATCGACCAGTGAATTCCATAAATCAGAATCATCGTTTTCACGACAAAAGTCAATTGCGCTATCGATGTGACCAAGCTTATTTACGAGTAAGTCTAATGCTTTCACACGATTTCCACTTCTTCCCAGCAAATAAACCATCTGCAAATCATATCACTGAAGCTTTCAGCTCGACAATGATAATTTGTAGTCGTTTCACGCCACGATCTAATGCCAAAGAGGAGCTCTTACTGTTGCTCTAATGTTACTTCCATTACATCATTCATATTATTTCCTAGGATGATTAAAAACTTAAAAATTAGCACATGAATTAAAAATTATATCGTGCTGTAATTTGAACATCAAATCAACAAACTTCACTGATGTATTGCTTTTTTTCACAGATATCAATAGCTTTTGCTATATCGTAAATTGCTGTTTTTCGGAGAAATGGTAAAAGAAGTCGTGGTTCATTTTCAGCATACAGTCCTATAGCGAAATCGATAAATTCCTCTCCTTCATTCCTTTCAAACAGACTGTTCAAATAAGCCATCTGAAAAATATCATTTTTTAATGACAGTTAAATCTCTCCTTAGAAATTAAATGGAAAAATAAAAAAACAAATTAAACCTGTAATTTTGGATACATCGCAAGCTGCGTTAGAATTGTTTTTGTTGGAAGACTTCCGGCATTTTCAATCAGCAATCGTATTGTCAGATTCGTATCCATACCCATCAGTTTTGTCAAATCGTTCTTAACCTATGGCGTGGAATATAATTGATGCATTTATTTCTGCTCTAGCCCTTTACTCTCCATCTTGTATCTGTCAGATTCCTAACCACTGTCAGAACCAAAGTCTTCTTAATGGAATGAGACAAATGGCATAAATATTTTCTAACTATTCATTACTTTAATGCTGTATTTCAAGAAACATTAAATTTTCTTAATGAAATTGGAGACAAAGAAGATAAGTAAATCAAAATTTGATAAATTATAAAGATGGAGAACTTACCAAATCGAAGAGATGGTACTTTTCGATGACTTGAAAGACAGTTTTATCGTTTAACATGATGTAAAGCATCAAAGCTTTATCATATTTTCGTTCATAAAGATAAAGGCGAGCCAGGGATCGATAAATAGCTATCGCATCATTTTCTGATAGTGGATTCACATTTTCATGTACAATCCGTTTCATTGCCATATCCGTTATTGCACCTGAAGCGTTATAAATTTTAATTTGAAGCGGAAATTTTCTCTTTGCTCTTCATCCTTCATTCGAAAAACTTCACGTAAACCACGCATGATAGCATGAATAAATAGATTAGTGAGTAGTGAGTTAAAACATGAGTTAAAACAGTTAAAACACCATGAGTTAAAATACCGACCTACTCGGAATAAATCTGGATTCCAAACTTTGATCAAGTTATAAAATAAAACTGGATGGTTGTGTAATGCAGCAATCAGTACACATTGGTAACATTCCGGTTCCAGTTGGGGATCCCTTACCGGAAGATATTTTGCCAGTTGAAGGACCACATTATTCTGTTCAAATTCATTTACATAATATTCCCACAGATCTTTTTGACGTCCACAAACCTTAGATATAAAATGATTTCAAATAATATTTTTCGTGGAAATTAATGAAACTGACTATAATAGAAATTATAGGTAAGAGCATGTCCATACACAACCTTATACGAAGTGATGTCAAGTTACCAGAGACGATGTTGCTGTGTATTTAAATAAATGAAAAAAAAAGAAATGGAGTAGAGATCCAAAGAGTTACTTATACCATAAATATAAATATAGCTCTAATCGAAGATTCTCACAAACGTAACAAATTGATTCTATACACACCACTTTAAGATTTGACGCAGCTTCGGCGAAACGTTTCTGTTCAATAAGAGAGCTCAAATAACGTCTTCCAATATCAACAGGATCTAAATGCTCAAGATGAGCTTTGTGTTCGTTTGCATATTGCATCGCATCACGAAGTAAGTCATTCTCCAAATACCACCGTACTCGATCATCAGCCGAACATGGTTGCGCCTACAACATTTATTGTCACAGATTTAAGCAACCAATAGAAATAAAAGATCATCTGCAACCAGTATTTCTGTTATAGTTGCAAACTTATCTTTGTTAAGATATGTCTGAATGAAAGATTTGTATGCATTTATGAAGCTTCAATTCTTTTGTGATCCTCTTTTCACATATTGCTCCACCTTAACTACAAAATTGCCTTATGTTCTGAAGCACATACTATAGTGTAATGAAATCGCTGTAATGAAAAAATTGAAACCAGGAATGATAAAAGACCAGAAAAAATCTGCTGATCAAATGCATTTTGGGCAAAATCAATAATAATCATAAGGGAATTTATGACACATTAAAAAAAAAAGAAAAGCTGACCTCGATAAATTCCTGACATCCAAGCAAAAAGTACACATTTTCATGTGGAAGAGAAGACATATGAAATAAAGTAAGATTGCCTCGATCACAAGTATACATCTCGATTCTATCTTCGGTAGTCAAACTGAATGTACTTGAATCTTCTGGTTCCAATAATGCTAGCACCATCTCACATTCATTTTGTGCGGGCTTGAAAGTATTTCGTAAATAAATTTTAGTGGAAATATAAGTTTTAAGTAATTAAATACTTCTTCATTTAAAAGTAAAATTTTTTCTATGATATAGTAGCGGAGAGAAAGTAAAATAGTTATTCCTTTCTCTATCGTAATTATGGCTTTGCTTTAAAAAATGAGGTGGACAGATCACTTAAGGTTTATGACAACATCATCAATTAATGCCTAAGTAAATAAATTACTAACAATTCGTTTTAAATATTATAAAAGCAAATTAACAAACAAATTAAAAAGATGCACATTTTGAACGGTTGCCTTCTTCGTTCCAAAAACTGTTATTTCTTTCCAGAAACAGGATTTATCATCACTAAGCGTAAATGAAATATCAGCTATATACATATCGAATTTCCAAGCATAATGCACTTCCACTCGTTTTCTTTCGATCGATGAAACTACCTTAACAACAAATTTATGAAAGCAGGCATAATTTAAGCCTATTCAAAACTTGAAGAAGCTTATGAGGGATTACCTGTGAATCAGATGAATTGATAATTATGCATATGGAAATAGTATCGTACCATCCAATTGCTAGGGTTTCATTGTTGATCCAACAGTGGGACGGACGAGCTTTGATTGCAAGTGTTGCATGTTTTTCATGTGTAGATTGAACTAATGCAATTAACTGGTTTGCATTTCGGAAACAAAACAAAATATTAAGGTCAAAAAAGCACCTCAACTGCACTACCAAATGTAAGACAATATCATTAATGACATAGTTATGAAAGCATCATCAACAAATCGTAATCGAACAAAAGGTTAAAACGGCCTAATTCAAAACGATTTTTCTTGACCGAACAACTGCTATTAATGATTCAAATAGTCCGCTGATATCATGTACAGATAGAAAAATCCTATCCGCGGATTAAATAAAAAGATGTAAGAGTTGAAATTGCTCAATACTAACTTATCAAATATCCTAGTTCCTGTTTCATTCGTAAAAGCAATGCAACAATCTTGCCAAGAAATTTGTGTAATCATTCCATCACAATCCATACCTTCATATAATACCTAAATGGACAAAAAACTGATTCATTTTAGGATACATTTAACTGGGAATGTAACATGAAAAGGAGACATAGGATATAAGATTTTTCATAGGCATGCATTCATGAGCCTGTAGCAAAGAAACATTTTTTGTTTACATTACCAACTGTGTCGAATTCCGAAAGGTTGATAAAATTTTGGCAGAACTGAATAATATGACCAAAGCAAATATAACAAAGATGGCCACCTTTTCTTTGTAATTACCGAAAAACGTTCGCTGATGCAACAATAAATTCCTTTCTCCAGTTATAAACATATGGCCTGAACCACGTTTCGTGAAATCCGGGTCTATTGCTACCGATCGTGCAGCTAACTTTAAATCTATAACCTGCAACCGCGATGGTATGATATCGTAATTCAAATTTGAATCATGTTGCTGATATATCAGGAGTGATGGATTAAGAAACTAAAAACGCATCCCGAGATCGTGATCTGTCTTACGTTCAACATGATCTGTCTTAACGTGATCTGTTTTACGTTCTTGTAATCTGTCACTATTTTCAATGATTTCACACTGTTTTAATCAGCAGTAAGAAAAATTAAGAAATAGAATACTTCAAAAATAGTTCCCGTCAGCACTTATTTAAAGTCATTTTCGCTCTCAAAAAAGATTTCTCAAGAATAATATAATATCAAGATCAACGAAATTACATTGAAAAATTATTCATTCACAATTTGATCAAACTGCAACACAGGGTAGAATATGCATACGGTTTGAAAATAAGTGCACGGTCTAGCGTGTAGCCTTTTTATCTCTACTTCAGGGGTTTGAAACATTTTCAAATAAGTAATGCTCCTGTTCTACTTGTTCGAGCTGCTACACTTAAATAAATAATGTATCAACAGATTTCAAGTATTAGCATTGTAAGCAAAGAACCAGAAAAAAAAAACGTTTATCAAACAATACCTGAGCAAGCTCGAAGGAAGTAATCCCCGCAACACTGATTCGAGCATCCTGTGAACAACTGACGAAGTATGATCCTGTCGGATCAATCGATATTTTTGTAACGGGACATCGATGATGACGTGCTGTCTAAATTTACATAACTTGTAATTTATTGGTAAATTACTTTTTATAGTGGCTAATCCACAATGTAATTTCTTCATTTTAAAAAGTCAGGAATTGAATCCTTATCAACGGCTCTTATAAGTATTTGTAAAAAATAATAATTTCTTACATTTCGTTTAGCTTTTGCCCTGAAATATGCAAAGTTTGTTTTTAAACGAGCAAATTTCACAATGATTTTTTAAAATACAGAAAATTGTGATGCAACTTAAAGACGTTCAATGTATATTTGTCTGTGAAAAAACAAGCTTATCAAGAAATTTGCCAAGAACTAGCCAAGAAAGCTGTGAATTCTTGGTAAAAACTGAAATTTGAAAAGTGAAAAATTGAAAAATTCGTTTTTTGCAGACTGAAATTTAGTTCATACTATTTTTTCAATCACATAGTACATCCCCTTCTTTCACAAAACATGGAACAGAAGAATCAAAGCTAACATTTTCTGGATGTAAACTTCCGAAATGATCAATGATATACACGCTTCCGGAACGACTACCCACCGCTGCGAACTTATCATGTATTGCCATGCAAGTTGCCATATCTTTTCGCAACATCTAGTAACACAGCAATAAAAAAACTTTATCATCCGAATTTAAGCAGGATTTCTTAGAAGCTTTAATCCCAATTAATTTCAACTCTTAAAAATTTTTGCTTTGCTTGTTGGACATTTTTTCCGATTACCAGAAACGATCACTTCTTCAAATATGCTATATTCTAATTTCCTTAAAAACGGCAATTTGCGATACTTACTCCAGGTACATTATTCAAAATTCTGGAATATTTGAATCGTGGCTCTAACAAGGTTTCCTCGCTGTCAGATCCCGTCTCGTTCTTCCCCTCCTGCTCACCAGTTTGTGCGGTATCGGTGCTAATTTGCTCTTTTTGCATATGAATGATAATTGGTTACAAATTCCACCGATATAGCAACGACTGAAAATAAATTTGAAAAATGAAGTTTTTTCCGGGTAATAGCGTATCCATATCCCAAATTAAAATTTAATTCAGCAAACTGAACAGAATAAAATATGTAAACAAAATGTGATCCGTCATTTTCAATCCCGCATTAAATTTAAAAATAATTCTCAACTGCCTACACTATTTTATAAATCTTTGTTGCATTATAACTATGTTACTAAAACCTTAGAATCTGACTTCATATATTTAAAAAAAGGCCACAACCTTGAACGACAATGGTGCTGCTGACGTCGAAGCTATAACGTAAGTTTTACCATCTTAATAACGAAACATACATAAAATACGAGTACATATATACGTACATACATGCATACATATACATACACACACATATACATACGCATGACAAATATACGCTTATGCATGGTGGCAAATATACGACTGAGTATGAGGAAATGTTGAAAGGAGAGCAGTTTTAATGGAACTAATTAAAGCTGGAGTAAGTGTACTTAGCGATGAAGTAGTAAGAAAAAATGTGCTAAAATTAACATATACAACAAGGAAAATAACCACATATGCTCGAAAAGAGATATCACTGCGAAAAAAGCTTTCGTCCTAGCAAAAGAAAAGCTTTCGAAGGTTGGATGTCTTTAGAGTTAAAAAATCTATGAAAAGGTTAAGGTGGTGCGATGGTAATTTTGAAGAATTTGTTCTTACTGCAATCATCACTTGTTCATAACCGTAAAAATATTTCTAGTGCGTGATGAAAAAGAATAGATTTCAGCAATGAAAAATATATGGAATTTTTTCTTCAATTAAAGAGGCAGCAGTTCCGGGATATATTTTGAGTAATATGAAAGACCTACCTCCTAATCCTTCATAGGTTATGTATGATGATTGGCAATGTTTCTAATTTAACTGTAAGCAGGTACCTTGGAAAAGAGAAAGAAGCTGGTGAGTTAAAAAAAAATGAAAAGACAAGAAACGCAGACATCCTAATGCCAAAAGTAACATTTTTCAAAACATGATAAGGCAGAGAAAATTTTATATGATATTTTCTTTAAGAATCTTGTCATGATAATCTTTTCATAATCATTCGGAGACTATTGGTTTTCTTCTTTTTTCATTACATCCAAATAGAATTTCAGTATCATTAATAGTTCTATCTGAAAAATAATTGAAAAAAAGGAATAATCAAGTAAAATAAAAATACCTTATAACAAAATTTCAAATAACAAAACCAATATGGAGTAGTCAAGCAAAGTTTTATTAATATAAATCTTCGTTTTTTGATAAATATAATAGCAATGGCAAATAACTCGTGATACTACAGCTTTTAATGCAATGCTTCTTATTACAGCCAAAATAATCACATTAAAATTTTCTTTTTTTACTATTTGTTTCAGAAACTGTTATAGGAAACTTTAAAGAAGTAAAGTAAACAAATGTGATGTAAATGTAGGAAATATTTCAGTGAGCTAATTTAAATAAGTAAACATGAAAGAGGTTTTAAAAAAGTGTGGCGTTAAAAATGTGACATATCACTGCAATGAACGGACTTGCGATTAATATGGCTATGATTGATATATTACTGATAAATCGATATGAGTACCATGAATATTATGCTTCGACGCAGTTGCAGACTGAAAAAAAAAAAGTTTAAGTATTCAAATTGCACTTAAAGTGTATTCAAGTTGCACCTTAAAGTGAGAAAATCTCCTATAGTACTTCATTACTCACTTATTAACTATACTATGAAAATAATTTCTGAATGCTTTAAGCAAATGAAAAAGCCATTGGTACAAAAGGTAATCAATAGTCCGTCAAGATTACCGTCAGCATTTTTCAGGAAAATTATAAATGCTCTTTTTATCCTGTGTAACCGATATGCGCTATCGTAAAAATTAAAACGGATTTACAATTTTAGTTGCAAAACTTACAAAAATTAACTTCACGTAATGTCATTGCTATTCAAAGTCGCAGAAAGTTTTTTTCACTCTATTGTCTTCATCATTTTGTGGAGGAGCCAATGCCAATGTAGCAAAAGTAAGTGAATCAAACAATAATGTCGATTTCGTTGAAGCGATACTTGCCTGCCTGCAAATCATTTTCCATATAGCTTTGCGGCAAATAGCGTGAAGAAGTTCGCTTTCCCTTCCAATTAAAGATACGATTCTACACATAACGAAAAAAAGGAGTACCTACTGATAATGATGCAGATTTAGCACCTGTAAAGGTTTGAAGAACCCATTTTCGATGGTTTGCTCTCTTGATTAAACTCAGTGCTTCTCTTTGTACCTTTATGAGAACTTATATCTATCTTTCCAACACCCCTGTAACTAAATGATGGTCTCTGAAAGGCTGAATCCAAGGAAGTGTCATATCTGAAACATGAATAGTAAATAACTAATCATCACATTTTCCATCTTCTAATACTAAAATACAGTTGTTAAACATTTTCGCATTACGTACAACCCAAGTTATTCTGGAAAATAATTTTCCAAAATTTTACAATAGAGATATTCCATCTGACTTCCACAAAATTTCAATTCTTAATAAACAAAACGACATTCTTTCCGAATCAGTTACGCTCATGATATCAATTATGGACCTTTTTTTAAATTACCTTTCGCTAACAATATGAAGCAATAAATCTTGTAAATTCGATAAAGTTTTTCCCACTTTTTTCGTAGTTATACCAAATGACCACCGAAGCTGCGATATATTTTTATTTAATAGCAACATGCCTTCTTCAAATTTTTCGCGATTCCGTGCCATACCATATAGAGGATATCTAAATACATGAACATTTTTAATTAACTATGATGTAACCTCCGCTTTTTAAGCTTTATCAATCCAAAATATGCAAAAAAATACAGATAGATAGAAAAGTCCTGATTTTCAAAGCTGGAGAAAGTGACCTAAAAAGCTTCAAGATAAGAGTTAATGATCAATCGAAGAATTAATACAAACACTTACGTCTCCTCAAGTATTGGATCTTTTATTGTTGATTTTGAACCGAAGAAATACATGGTGTATTGATAAGGAAAATTATATATTCGAGAAAGTAAGGACAAGGCTTGAACAACATATCCCATAGCAGCACTTATTTCTACATCGGAATGTCCTGCAAATCGATGACTGTAATTCAATATTTCAGTAAATTTCCAACAACTAAATTGACTTATACCAAATTTTCCTTTACAAAATTATCAACGTACTTCTAACATGAAATCAAAAAATTAACCAGGAAAAGATGAAGAATCCGGAAGATGAAGACCAGTAATACAGGCTATCGAATGACAACTACATGATGAAGGCATCAAACGTGCTTTTTGTGATGTATTTAAGTTGATAACATAAATATGCATCAGATCGCCAACCATCTTCCTTCGACGCCATGCCAAATGTGAAGCGATCAAGAGCAAATTATCTCTAATAAACAACATTGAATGGTTTCGCAAAAACTTTGAAATATCAGATCTCAGTTATGGGTGATATAAGCGTTTTAATATCAATTAAATATTCTCTCCTGGCTATTAAATAAACAACCAATTTCTTTTACGCTAAACTTATTCAAGTTAATGAAACAGTTTATCTAGAGTCACATAGGCCTATTTCAAACTCCTCATTTAAAATTGGCTTCATTCATGAAAACAATTCATAAGAATCATACTCTGCCAAAGAAAGTGCAGCTTTCCGCTTTAACAAATTTTCTTGCATTTTTATAACTTCGTTTGATCGTTTACTAGTCATCATATCTGTAATAGCACATTACTTAAGACTTGTTGTAAAAATTCTGTCGATATCAATAATCAAAAGGTATTTGTGTTCAAACGGTTAACTATTATTAGAATCATTCAAAATTGATCCTCGCTTTATTAAAAATTATTAAAACTCAGAGCGAAGCTACGACAAGTTATTAATTAAAGTATATGAACTAGCGATTAAAAAACAAAGTTCGAAAAGCGGGATCCCGAATTTCCAATACATTCGTTCGTTATATTGAGTGGTTGTAATCATATCAATATGAAATTTATTAATTCTTTAGAGACGTTGTTTATCTTCCCATTACGATTATATGACTGCTTCAATTCAAAAATAATGCTAGTGTTAATAAGATGGACTAGGAGTGAAAAAGTTTAAAAAGCTGAAAATAAAGAGCACGCAATACGAATAATCTTATCAAAAATTAGATGCCTTTCTGAAACTTCTCGTCATTAAAATGAACCAATTTCATGCGACACGTCATTATACGACATTTCTGTCTTTCCACATAATCTCGTAACGCTTGCAGCTCAACTTGTTCGCACTGCACTCGCTCAGCCTTAAATAACTTTTTAAAGACATGCATTCTTGATAAAGCACTTGGCGTCTGACTTCGCCGAAATAAATTCTAACCAGCTCACGGCATTCCTTCTCATTTGCCAACAATACATCCAATTTCTCCCGTTGGAGCAAAGCTATTTCCTGCGTTTCTTGTAATGCACGACAAACATCACGCAACCTTCAAAATAGTATTTGTTATTTCAGAACCTTTATGTTCACTCCAGTCATCATAATAATCATTACGCATTGGAAGTATATATATTAGTTTAAAATTGAGCTCTTGTTAAACAAATGAACCAGTTCAATCCAATACCTTTTCCAACTACTGTACGTATAGGATGGAACAAGTTTGTCCTTTATAATACATGAAGTTGATGGTTCATTTTCGTTTCCTTCGGTAATCACTTCAACACTTTTGGATGGCCAATTCATTCCACTTCAATATCAACTTCAAAGGAAACTATCTGGAATCTTATTTTCCTCCTTTCCTTTAATTTAAGAAACACATCTATATCCATATCCCGAAATTTACAATTTAAATATATAGATATGGTGACGACGAAAGGTTGATTACAATAATAAATATAAACCAATCAAACTGAAGGACATTATCAAAAGATACTCTACACATTCTATCACATTTATCTTAATTAATGGAGAAAAAATCAACACTAATCATATGCTGCTGTTTTAAGCGTTTATCCACTAAATAATTAGATTACTGAAAACATATGCACTGGAATTAGGATCTCACATTTTAACGATTTTGAATACTTTTAAGAGCTATCATGGATTTCCAATTACAATTCGTGTACAAAGTTCACAAATTTCAATCCATTTACTCATTCAAAAAAGTCAAAACGACATCAAACACAAAAAAACCTGCACAAAAAAAAGAACGATAACAACTGAGAAAATTATCTCCACTGTAAATGATGAACAGATTGAAAACGGTATCAGCAGTCATAGAAGTGTTACATACAACTACAAAAACACTTCTAAATTACAGTTATACACTAGCAAAGAAATGCTTAACTTGTCATTATGTTCAATGGAAATACTAAAAGACACAGTAAATCAAATGAAAACAATACTTTAAAAGTTAATTGCGATCACTTAGTCCATGAAACTTTTGGTATATCATTGAACTCGGTTAGTTCACTCATCTGCTGATTAAACTTTTCAACTTTTTCACGATGACTTACAGCTGCTTTCTTCGCCAACCGTTCGAACTGTAAAAGTATAAACAGCATATTATCCAAAGCGTTTACAATTATTGCTTTTTATCAGGAAAATAATTACGAATAACTATGAAATGATTCATAAGCCGCAAAACTATGTTATAAAATGCCTTTGTAATGCACGCTCTATTAAGCAACATAACATCAAGCAACGTATGATATTTAAAAGTTTTAGATAAAAAGTGCAACCACTCCTAGTCTCATTACATCGCAGTATTATAACTGTATGAAGATAGAGCTCAGCTTAGCAAGTTGGAAAAAGCTGAATTATTATATATCAAGAAAACACTATTCTCGCCTGATTTTCCAACTGTCGCTTCTCAAATGCTATCTCTGCTGGTGTCTTATATGTAACTGCCGCATCGGCATCTTTGTGGATAGTTATGTCAATATTTTTTAAGTCAACACTTTCTTTCTTCTGAAAAATATGATAATTTGAAGCAGAATTATTATTTTCCTTTTTTCACCAAGTCTACAGAACAAAATACATAAATTCGGAAAGTAAACATACTTATCCTCTTTTACATTTCGTATTTTGGGAATGCTATTCCATCGAAAGGTTTCATTCCTTACTTCAACCATTTTGTTTCGGAAAGTATGATGCACAAAGCTTTACGAATAATATAAATGAACTAGATCCGGTAATCAAAACATAACAATTTCAAGATTAAAATATTAAAGGGCAGTTCATTACAACAAGCATTTTACAGAATTGTTTTGGGGTAAGATTTATCATGTATGTAACACTAGTTGATAAATCGATAAAGTGTTATCTTGTAAATGACACTGTTTAATAACTCCCGGCTTAATCTCCTGGCTGCTTCAACGTCATTTCACGAAAATCAATTTACAAATAAAACCACTTTGCGAGAGCAGATTCTGAGAAAGTACTTCTTTAAATGGATAATCTAATCCAGGGATGCTTCGAAAGGTGTTATTTCCATTTTATGGATTTTTAAACACAAAACTTACTTTTTTCTTGAATTTTGATTTACCCTTCTTCAATTTCAAGCCACCTCGGATAACTTCCTTATATGGATCACTATCGTTGCAGCTAATGTTGCGATTCATTTCCCGAAACACCTAAGAAAAACTAATGCTCCATTACAGAGGTTTAGGAGAATCTATTCATTGTGAGTGGATAAAATAGCTTGATAAATGCAGAATGTCGTAAATATCCAACACTGTTATACATCTAGTCGACATATCTTATGAGTTTCTCTAAATAGAGATTTCGAGACTTCCTAGACCCGGCAAATTGGTTACATGGAACTGACACGAAAACAAGACAGTAGCCGTACAACTTAAAAAACTATTAGCAACCTGAACACAAACCTGTCACATTTTGCTAAACCCGAAATGACGTGTCTATTAAGCGAAGAGGGTCTGCCTGGTCCTCTACGTGTGTCATGTTCATATGTTACATTATCTGAAGTTCCAAATTCTTTAGTTTTATCACATATTTATACGTTGGATGTTTGAGACCGACTTGTTTTGCTGGATATCTGAATCTGAAATTTCGGGGTTGTACTATTTTGGTTAGGTACGAGGGCAAAAATTGGAAACTAATCCAGTAATTTAGCAATGAACCAATAATTGAAGGTATAGTGTCGAAATGAAAGTGAGCTAAAAAGTTCGGTGTTATTTTATAAATAGGTACTTAATTCGGAAGTATACCAGTAGTATGTAATTAGCACGTTACATAATAGAATAGAATAGTAGTAGCAGTGGTATTTCCTTGGATCGATGTACCATTTTATTGCTAGTTGGGACTTTGTTAGTGTTATCGCTAGAAAATGACAAAATGTTCTTTTTTCTATAATTGTTTAATATTTAATTTTTTTTCTAATTTTTTTTCAAAAATTAAATATAAGATCTGTGATTCTGATATATAAGATCCGTAGCACAATTCGAAAATTTTAGCGCAGCCTTCCTCCTGAAAAAGTCTCTGTACTTACTTGAAATTCCCACGAAATCCATACAACTGTTTCAATTTTTTAATCCTTTGCAGATTTAACCGAAATTGGAAGCTCAATTATAGATCTTTCCAGATTACTTGGAATTTAACGAATCCGTGAAATAAACAAGGATTATTTTTAATGACACCGGAAATGGGACATTTCCAGGTCTTCAATACTTTGTTTTATCCTTAAGATCAGTATCTTCATATAAAAACTCAACTTGAAGAAATTGGATGAACTTTTCGAGTATTTATTATATGTTTATTCTGTTTGGTTAAACCAGAATTGTTTGACTGCTTCATATTTCGCAGTGACGGTGTAACTAAGATTAAATGCGGCAGGTGCTAATTTTTGAGAGAGCACGATGTCCTTAATTTTTCAGCTACTTGACTTATCCCGTGGTAGTTCTTATTTATCACAACGAAGAGATTTATAAACGCTGTGTAAAGCTGATGACATTGTGGTCATTGATATTGTGGAATGGATGGCATAAAATTCGGCTGAAAGAAGTTTCATCATAGCTGGTTATTCCCAAAAGTCAAACTACTTCTCTCTTTTTTAATGTCTCACAATTCATGGATAGAATCAGGACTTCGACATATCGGAATCTGTAAATTCTATCAGACAATCGAAAGGTATCGCAATAGAAAATCTTGTGGGAAAACGACAAGGGTCTTCGATTTCAACAAAAGAATTGGTTGTTTAAACTAATTCTTTTGTTTAAACTAATTTGTTTAATAAGATATATTTTATCATGGATTCTGATAGTGTGTAACCTTCATCCCATATCTCACTTTTTCTTAAGATGAACAAACTCGATAAAAGGTCGATCGCTACCAAGTGATCGCAGAAATCGCGTTTTGAACTGTGTTTACTCTGTAACAACAAGGAGCCGTCATCTCTGGATCTGATAAAAAAAATTATAAAAATTGGATTGCAGATCGCGATCGACGGCGATCACTGAAGTAGAAGGAAGAAGTTCCGAAGCACTCCCCGTAACCGAACCAAAAAAGGTTATAATCTGTTGAGTGATAGTCTGTTGCTGCTATAGCTTACATGAATTGGCCAAAGCATTGCATCTTAGCAAATCAAGAAATGACAAAACTGTACTGCTTTCAGCCGGAATTGGTCTGCTAAAGAATTTATACGTCGCCATGACGTATAACCGCTTCAAATTAAGCTACGAAGTTTCCTTCATTTGTCATATTACACATGCTTTTGCAGCAAAAACTGTAAGTGGAAGAGTTCGATGCTATACAGGCTTGGTAATTTAGGCCAGTTTAGGAAATTTGTCTAGTTATCTACTTGAATAAACTTGCCAGTTCTACTCCCACTTAGGTAGATATGGTGCGAGTGTATGGCACATATTTAGCAAGTGTTTTGTTTTTAAAGGAAGGGCTTCCAACCTTTCTTGATTTTGCTTTCCTGTGTATTTTATTTCAACTGTACTGTTTCGTAATGAATTTTTGGAAATTTCCGAATTTTATTGAGCCCTCATCAAGCTATGGACGTCAACAAATTATGTGAAGACCAATAACCATTTCAAAAATTGACAGTCATGTCAATTTCAATTTCAATGAAGCGACCAATATAATTAATAATTAACCAATTATTTTGTTGAATATTACTCATTCCGTATAATTCTACTCTGAAGAAAAGAATATAGTTTTCAAGAGACTTCTAATTCTACCAATCACAATTATCAAAAGTTTTAGTAAATAACGTTATTATCATCGATCCCGACACGCTATATTCCGATTGAGGAGTATTTGTAGTGATGGATAGCCAAGAATAAATGTTTGCAACATCCATTTCAGCGTATTATTTCGTGACATGTGCAGCAGACCGCACAATTTCAGAGAATAGAGAGATTCCCCACAATGCACTATCAGTGCGAACACATTGGTTGCTATGAAAATTGAGGGAAAACGTGCGCCTAGAAGTTCCAGAAATTTTCCTGGTATACCAAATTGACCAAACCAATGTGGATCATACCATGTCATCTAAAGACAATTACTTCAACGAGGTGATGATCTAAGACTCGGTGTAGATAGATATTCATATGAAAATTTAGTAAATAACTTCTGATGGATTATTCATAATACTTTGTTTTTGAAATAAAGAATTTTATAAAGGCAAATTCCAAAAGCTGATAGTTATTTGCACGTGGAATCAGCGAAACAACTCTTTCCAATTGGCGCTTTTTGATCATTTTCGAACTTTCCTCAATATTATTACTCTTTAAGTATTTAGCAGCTCTTGTTAATATCGATTTCTGAAGGTAAGAAAGGAAGAATTTACTCTATTTTTCGTCAGCAATCAGCTAGGCGTCAAAAAGGTAGTAATGGCAGAGTTCGGTCCCAAGATGTAAGATAATCGTTTAAAGTTGATAGGAGTTGACGCCTACGCCGAAAAGAATAAAACGAGATTCTCGTTAACAGTAATAAAAAGCTCATGAAAATGATCAAAAACTCACAAAATTGATCACTAGAGCAATTGGTACAAAGATCCACCAGGTTACGTGAGGTGACCCGAAGAAATCATCCATTGCTTGTTGAAATTTGAACTTCAAGAATTTTCTTTTCGAAGCTACTGCATGCTCAGATATTTTTAAAAAGAATTGTCTGTCGAGGCCACTGCATGCTCAGATATTTTTAAAAAGTCCCGGAAAGATCTATAAATGATTAGAGCCATTCATATCCAATAAGAAATGCTCAACCCTATTAAATGATCGGGTTATTATAGCAAGCTATCACGTGACAGAAAAGTTCATCAATGATTACAAAGCTAGGATGCAAGAAATATGTCAAGAATGACATCGCCTTCCTCTGTCTTCCTTTGCTAGATATTTACAATTTAGACGACCTACTGATTAGAATGCATTTGAAAAATGCATGCTTAGCCACTTTTCGCTTCTTACTCTTGCTTAGGCTTAGCGGATAAATTCCACGTGTACATGACGATGAGGGAAATTTCGAGAATTTCTTCCCAGTTCCACATTATGATTACCATGGTACGAATAACTAACGATAGGTTAGAAGTAGAAGGTCATCTGACCACAGCTAATAGCCCATTTGTTCAACAAATGCTGTAACTAATTTTTCACCGCAATGTTTTATATTAACAACAATAAGAAATGAGTGGCGCATGGACAAAAGCACCGCAGTATGCATTCGTTTTTTGAGGTTCTCAGAACATATATATTACTATAATAGAATGAAAATGGAATGGCGACTCAAAATTATGTTTTTCCAACAAATTTGGGAGCCCGAGTATCAGGAATAAACATACATAACAAACGGGGATAATCGATTAGATTATAAGAAATCCTTCCAGATCAAAGATCAATCGAGCCATTCTTTTAATCCACTTCTATTATTATTGTTATTAATTGCTCTGAAGTGAGAAAATTTAAATCTCTGTTCTAATTAACAAGTCTTCTTTCTAAATGAAATAGATTTAATACATTTAGAACAGTTTTTACCAAAAATTCAATTTCTAATTTAGTTTGTTTTTAATTTTTAATTTAGATCTAAATTGTTTCTCCAGGAATATTTTAATTTGCAAAAAGTAGAAAACAATTAGGAGCTAATGAATGGCCAGATAGAAATGTTCTTTCATCCAACGCAATCCTTTCTACTGCCGGGGAGGTATCGAAAACGACAAAGTTGCAGAAAAGAAACGAAACCAAAACAGAAAATTTGCATGAACCACTGAAATTTACAAGGAAATGAGAATTGCAATTGATCGCAAACATGCAATGCACAAATTGCCAGGACGAGATTCGATGAAGTGATGAAGAGTAATAATGATTGCAGCACGTTTTGTAAGGCACCTTGCATCATCAGATAACCGGTCTAAAATTAATGGTACAATAGAGTGAAAGGGAAAAGAACTAAAACTAGAAATTTTGCATGAGCCATTGGAATTATGTGGGGGAAACGAGAATTCTGATCTCTTATTTGTTTTATTGGTTGACCAAATTTAGTGATTAATTCATTTCTTCAAGTGGATCAGTTGAAAATGAAAATAAAAAATTATGCGTAAATTCCACTTTAACTACAACCATATCACATTTACACGAATTCACAACAAGGGTAACCCTGGAAAAAATTACCATTAATACGAGATAAGTGGTAAGCAACATATATTTCTTGCCAACGTCCAGCTCTTTAAAGTAATCCGTCTTCTTGGCAATTGTTATTTCCTTCTTTTCTATTTCTTCATCCTTCAGCAGCTCATAGCGACAATTTAAGTATTCTCGACAGGCATCTTCCACACGTTTTGATAGTAGGCTAGAAAAGGCATGACTTGATACGCTTCACTGCTGATTGCGATCAAAATGAAGACGTAATCCGCATATCTATTAAATATAAGTTTGCATAGTCTATGTAAAAATGAGTTTAGGTCATGACGGAACAAGGCTACCATTTATTCTAAAAATGATGAACTTATAATCGTTGCGATCAGACTAATTAGACAGTCGTTGTGAAACCGAAAGGTTATGTCTTCTCCTCCTTCCCTGCTTTTTTTGCGCAGTTACAACTACTGTTATTAAAATTTCATCGTGGTGTACTGATTCTATTTTGTCCAGGAAGATAGTTCATCGCTAACAATCCATTAGAATGACTGGTTGGTTTTATTTTATCTCTCGTTTTTTTCATTTTCTTTTTTTACCGTGGTTGGAGAGTGCTAAGGATATGTCGTCATTAAGTTTACTAAAATCTGCCTCTCACAAAACGACAACAATTTATTTGACTGTAAAACAAATTCGAACATTTACCCTTTCAACTGTGCAATGATACTAACATAATGTGGCACGAATGCGATGTTTTTCTCCATCAGAATGGCATCTGCAATTTCGCATGCACAACGATCAACGGACATGAATGGCAGCCATCTGCAACGTATCAGCACATTTGTCCTCTATTACTCCTCACTCCTTACATTATTTTCTGATCATACAACGATGGAGAGAAAGTACTTTAAAAGAAATTTACTAGAAAAATAAGGAGTAATTGGCAACGAAATTAGCGTAATAGTTGTCGCTCAACTATCAGCGAACAATTTGAATTAGATATTTTGGATGCGCAGAAGAATAAGCTTACATAGATGTGGGCCTCATTCGTAAATTTAGAATCATCGGTGTTCGTGTGAAATACGGACATACCGTTGTGCATCGTATACCGTTCAGGCCTTTGTCCTTCATTTCCATTTCCAAACATTGCATTACACCTCTTACCGCAAATTTCGTACTGCTGCAAACGGAATAAAGCGTAAAACAATATGAGGAATCTAATCCTAGTGACTGGAAATTTTTTCAGCAGTTAAAGTTGAAACGACCGTAACATTCAATGAGATTATTTTACTGTTGGCAAAATCCTTTCGGACAGACAACCAATGGTATGGATGAATGACCGTATTCTGAATTGTGATATGATGATGAATAACTATCACTTGATTAAAGTTCTACATGGTATCTAAAAATTGTAGTAAACTTCTTCGGAATATTATAATTCGTATATTCCACGCATATCTCAAACGCCTCAAAGTACACGATCACTAACCAATATGCAATACCGTTCGTTTCACCGCAAAAACCAGCAATTGACGAAATTGCAACTATTTGTCCCTCATTTCGTTGTTCCATCGAGCGAAGAAATGCACGAATTGTCTGCAAAGGCCCACTTAGTAGCAATAGGATCAATTATTAAATTTCATTTTCTTCATTCACTCATTTCCTGTTTCTTCCCTGTGTTTTCATCCTAATAACTTAAGGAGAGTAAGCAATTAGCATGTATTGAAAACTCAAATTTATATTCCCGATTCACTTTATTATATATTAGTATGTGTAGCTGACGTATCGTTAACAATATACAAGTCAGGCAAAAGTAGGTATATCCAGAACTGGAGTACATGATACCAAAATTGTTCAGGCACTCAATGAAACTGTTTTTTGCTGGTTGAGCAAGTCGTTTAATTTTTAATTTTAACTCATTTACTGTTTTGGCTACATTAATGGAACCTATATTCGTTATAACTTTTTTTTTTTTCAATTAATTATGTTGGATTGAAATGACTGTGGAGTTAAATAGCAACTTCAATTACTGTACCGCCCCACGTCAACAGTATTTTTGCTGAAACAAATAAATTTTTTACTGAGAAATTTTGAAGGAACGAAAAAGAAAAAAAAATTCCCGAATTCCAAAATCTATAAACAAACGTTGATCGTTCCTATTACATTGACATCGAGCGATTTTTGGAGTTGAGATGTCGTCAAATCCAGCATTCCTCCGATATACAAAATTGCTGCATTACAGATTATGATATCAACATTTCCTGAAATCCGCTTAAATCTTTTTGTTAAAATCGTTCAATCCACTATTCTTTTCATGCTTTATCTGTTGAATTCAGCTTCCTCTGACATCTGCGCGCCTTACCTTTCTTGCAATTATCAAATGTTCCAAATGTTCTTTGTCCGTGTGCGCAACGGCTCCATATTCCTCTGCTAAGAAAATAAAAATTAAAATAAAAGGTAAACTGAAACTCCCAATTAAGCAAAAGAAGCAACAAACAACGAAGAAATCAGAAACAATGATAACAAACGAAGTGTGATCATACCAAATGCGACATTAATTTGTCGTGCGCATTCGTTCACCTCCTCCATCTGGCTTATGTCACATTTCCAGCACTGTGCAATCCCACCACTTTCAACAATATTGTCCACTGTCTCCTGCGCACCATGCTACAATAAATGTACACACATTCGATTTAGATTTCCTGTTTGGTTTATTTCGCAAATTTCTTCAGTAATTTTAATTCAGTTAGGGAATTAATGAAGGTTGCAATAAATAAAAATTCATCGCAAATAGGAGGGAAAGTTTAAGGTGCGCACTGATAACATTTTTGTGTATAACAAACAATCTAACTGAATAGTGGGTGTTATTCAATACAATCCTTGTCTAGCTGATAACTGATGTAAAATTCTTCTGGTGATATCCGTCAAAACAAAAGGGATAGCTCAATTTTAACGTCAAAGAGGACAATATGTCTGGTATATAAATGGGCGCAAATTGAAAAGAAACAACCCTGCTAAGAATGTGTTTGATGTATGAAAATGCCAAGAACATTGGAGATGATAGTTTTTTCAGAGATGATAGATGATAGTTTTTTCCAAATCAATAAAAGATATGAAAGCAATGCGTGGCAATTTAAAAAAAAAACACATAGCATATTATGATACCTATTATTGGTACCACTGGTTTCTCTCAGAGTAATAATCAGTTTGGCCAAGTCACCATATCAGAACTTCTGCCAATTCATATCAGTAAGAAACTTCGTGAAAACGAACTTATTCGGATTCAAGTAATACATTTCCAGTTGCTACTTTAATTTGAGATACGTCATGAATGATGTACAATAAATTTCCACTACCAAGAAATTCTGTTCTTGTTCCTTTTTCAAGGGCCATGAAATGACGACTTACTTGGTTGATATCCAAAATAGCAACTTTAGCACCCAAACGTATGGCGAATAATTCAGCTAATCGTTTACCAATACCAGATGCACCACCCGTGATAACAATGGTACGTCCGTTTACGGACTTCAGGCTGGCCCGAATCCAGTACCAAAAATCCAAAGGACCAGCCACAAACAGCACATGAAGAAGCATTCCAATGCTACTGTAAAACCTCTCCTTGCGGGAAATTTTCGCCATTTTTTACAGTTTCAG
>CAKAEH010001447.1:0-59932 GCA_916381525.1 Cercopithifilaria johnstoni
CATGAATTTGTTGTTTGTTAATATTTTTCATTTTATTTGATAAATTAGCAGTTTTAATTTTTTCGTAAATATCATTTTCAGAAACTATTATTGTAATTAATAAAATCTAAATTTAAACTAATAGCAATATCAATACCGATATCGATAATGATATAAAAAGCATCAATAAATGAAAAATTATCTTTGATCTATAATTATATCATCATGAAACTTTTTTTCTTACAATTAAATGATATAATTAAAGTTGTAAATAATAAGCCTATTTGTGTGTTTGATAAATTGATAGAATTTGTTAATCGATGAGTTTATCAAATAAATTATTACCTAATTGATGATAACATTTCATTTCATTTATTTACCTTAGAAGGAACACTTTTATCATTTATCAAACAGATTATTTCCTAGTTAATGATATCATTCTATTTCATTTATTTACCTTATAAGGAATAAGCCTATTTATGTATTTGATAATTTGATAAAATTTTTTAATTAATCAATTTATCAAATAGATTATTTCCTAATTAATAATATCATTCCATTCAATTTATCTATCTTGTATGGAACAATTTCATCATTTATCAAACAGATTATTTTCTAGTTCATGATATATATTTTAATCCATTTATTTACCCTATAAGGAAAAATTTCATTATTTATTAAAGAGATTATTTTCTAGTTGATAATATCATTCCATTCCATTTATTTACCTTATAAAGAAAAATTTCATCATTATCAAATAGATGATATCATTCCATTCCATTTATTTACCTTATAAGGAACAAGTTCATCATATCCCCGAACACTACCAATACCACAATTTGCCATTGCTAACATTGCTGCCGTTGGAACATAATCATAAACGGAACGTTTCTAAAATTATTTTTTCAATCATAAAAGATATAGAAAACTATCACTGAATTACTAGTAACACTATTGAAAAATTTCAAATCAATTATCATATTTCAGGTAAATAAATAATAAAAATAATTAGATCATTTCAAGTAAAAAATTTGATTTAAAATTAAAAATAATTAAATAATTAAATTTCATAATAATTAATAGAATAATTAAATTAATAATAAAATTAAAAATAATTAAATGTAATTAAAAGGAATTTCCAAAATATTATTATTTGTATATAAAACAAGAAGAGTACAATTGAATTTCAAATTATTTTACTCTAACATCATAAAAAATCAAATTATACAATATCAATAAGATTTATTGATCGTTGAATTAATTAATGCAATATTAATTAAGGGAAAAAGTTGATACTTCAAGAGCTGTAGGATTATCATGTGTTTGATCGAAGAATAAAGCTGGCGCTACACAAGATGTTGCATCTTGAATTGTTTTTTGAATAAATCCACCTAATACATCACCACCAAATCGATAAATTAAACGACCTTGTTCAAAGCTTATTGGAGCATTTTGAGCTTCTGAAATTTTAAATTTCCAAATATATAAAATTATTGTTTTAAAAATTTAAAATAATTAAAATAGAAATTGGTAAATTATTAATAATTACCTCGTATTAAAGAAGTTATTCCAAGTCGATTTACAAAAATATTATCCAAATCTTCACTTTGTGTAAAAAGTTCTGCTGTTACATAGATATTTGGTCGTATTTCACGAGCAGCTTTTAAAAGATACTAAAAAAATCAATTACAGTAATATTTCTTTTGAAAGGTACTATAAACTACAGTGAAAATTACGGTAAAATTACAGTAATATCATACATTTAGTAACAATGATACCTTATAAATTAAATTTTATAGCTTGAAAAAAATTGTTTAAAATAAGCATATACCTCAGCAACATGCATTGGTGTACTGTGACAATTATCAATACGTAAAGCGTGAAATATTTTTGCACAGAGCTGACTTCAATAAAGAATGTTTAATTAAGACAATTCATTAATTTGAAATTATTTAATCTAATTCAATCAAGCATATCAATAATGTCCCTATTTGCCATATTTTATTCGATGTATTAGTCCTAAATTTTGATAAGAATAAAACTTTGTTCCAAATTTTTAATTTTTAATTAATTTTACTAAACATAACAATTATTGAGATGTGATGATACGGAATTGTTATATGATAATATTAACGCTATTGCACTAACTGTTTAATTCTAGGTTGTGACTAGAATTAATTTCAGGACAATCATGTAAACATGATTTTTACTAATAAAAAACTGAAAGATGTTTGTTACTTGAAAAATAATAAAAATAATAAACAGGAAATTCGAACAGGAAATTTACGTGTATCTCTTCATTAGATCCCATAAATACGGGCAATCTTCCGGTTTTTCACCATAATTCAATTTAATACAATCTCCCCAACATACCAAATGTCTCATCAAGTAGACCTATAATAGAAATTAGTATATTTCAAGATCGAAAAATAATTTTTAAAAGAATAACAATGCAACATTTTATTAGTCAACTTATTAGGAATTAAAAATTTTTTAGTACCAATTCATTATTTCAGTTTATTAACTTATAGTATTGATAAAATACGATGGATATAAATTATCAGCAAAAGTGAAATATTTTTAAGATATAATTTTAACAATATTACGATTATTACATTTTCATATAGTTAAATTTTTGCAACTTGATGATATTAAGATGATATTAATAATGATTTAATGCTATTATCAATATTATGAGTTATCCGATAAAATGCTTAAGTGTATCGCGAGCTAGCTATTAGCAATATCCTTCAGAATAAAGTATGCATATCATAACATCAAAGCAGAAGGTAACATAGGTCTTCCTCAACATGGCAAACAATGTAAACTATCAAAATTCCATTTAAATTATCAATGCAAATATTCCATAATAAAATGAATTTGAATTAAGTAATTGTTTATTACACCTGTGGTTCTATAAATGTTTGCAAACCTTATAAAATGATAATTGAATTAAATAATTTTTATTATACCTGTGATGGATAATGTGCAAAATTTAGTAATGGATTATCATTCATCACCCATCCATTACATGCCATTATTTTTTCCGCTTTCTCATCATCGTATGCAAATTTTTCCTCATCTTTCCATGTGGTCAGTGATGGAAATGGTTGCACAAAGTATCTGAAAAGAAAATTGAAAACATTTCAGTGCAACAAGAAGACAAAGATATGATATCAATTAAATTATATCTTTATTGTAATTAACTTAATCATTTATTTGATGATTCGAAAAATCCAAGTGATAATACAATCTTAAATTTTAATTGCAAAAATTGAACGGCCAAGTAAATCAAGAGATTAAATTTTTTGCTCAATATTTAAAAATAATTTTATTTTGCTGAATTTTATAATCAATTTTAATTTGCTAAAATTGTTCGATTATTTTTATATATGATAATGATATTAAGACATATGTGATAATGATCAAAAGAATAAATTAACACTATCATCATTTAAAATTAGCATTATCATTATCTTTCCCATCTAATTCTAACTGATAATTATACTCTTTTTTTTTCAGTTCGATTAATAAACATCTTACATTCAGCTAAAAGAAATGAATGAAGAAAATGAAGAAAATCTGAAATGTGTATAAATTTAAACTGAATTGACTGATACGATAGAATGAGCGATATTTACTTACTGTACGACAAGGCCGCAATCTTCGGTTAATTCACTTCGTCGCGGTCCTGAATGATCAATTCGTTCATAGCTAATATGTCCGGCACATGCTTGCAATATATTTTCATAAATTCCTGCACTTGTTTCTAATGCTCTTTGATTCAGGAATTGAAGATGTCCTCGGAATGCTTCCAAACATTTCCGTTGTCGATCTTCCTCATCTCCCGCATCACTTCTTCAATAAAAAAAGTAAAAAATTTTTTTAATTTAAGCTAACTTGAACTTTTGAACTTTGTTAATACTAATATAGATTTATTTATAATTATTGCTTATTGTTTTCGAATAACTAAGAACTAAATTAGAATTCAATACCGTTTTCTATTAAAAATTTTATTCGCATGATTCATATCAACAATGAAACCAAAACGATTCCAATATGGTCCTGGCTTTGATTCCAACATTTCGTCTCGTACTTCAGATGATGGTCCTTCTAAATATTATTGTGATTAATGAAAACTTCAAAAAGAAAAAGATGAATTACAGGAAGATTTATATTGTAAATAATTAAATTATATGGCTATTACTTCTGACATTATCTTTGGATAATACATAAGTGAGATGGACTAATCAGAAATATTCATAGCATTGGTTTGAATTTCTGATAAATGCTCATTATGCTGAATTACTGTTACAATTTTCTCCTTCAAGCATATATCTATCACATATCATATCTACATAACTATTAATTGAAATAATCCATCATTTACGCTTTCTTCTTCAAACACATATCTATCACATATCATATCTACATATCTACTAATTTAAATAATTCATAATTTTGAAAATTAATACCTTTCACATATTTTTCAAAATCTCCTACCAATTTTTCAACATTAACTTGGAAGAATTCATGAATTCGCAATTCCGGTAAAATTTCATTGCGCAAAATATCAAGAATAGTCTTAAAAGAATAAATGAAATCGACCGAAATAAAACAAAAATAATATTAGGATAGAATTTGAAACAAAAATGAATTAAATGATTTATATGATGAATTTTCGATGATGGAAAATATCATATGAATTCATTTCCTTACAATACATCAATAATAAATATGCATAGAATATGATTATATTATATTTATTGTTGTATCTAAAAAATATATCAGAGTTTGTATTATATAAATTTGTAACATAACCTATATTATTTATATAAATACTAAATTTTCTATATATTGTAGAAATTAATAACGCCAATAATTAATAATACTAAGTGGCAATTAATATTAACAAAATTAATAATCTAACAATTAGTAATACTAACTGAATTAATAATAATAAAATTAATAATCTAACAATTGATAATTAATAATAATAAAATTAATAATACTAACATACTCTTAAATGTTCATCAGTATTAATTTCCTTGTTAAGATTTCGATTCTTATATTTTCCATTCATAATATCGATACCAAAATGATATAAGAGACGATCAAGAATATACGCTGGTCGCAAATGTGGACTATTTTTTAAATTATAA
The DNA here is from genome assembly GCA_916381525.1 of Cercopithifilaria johnstoni. NCBI lineage: Eukaryota > Metazoa > Nematoda > Chromadorea > Rhabditida > Onchocercidae > Cercopithifilaria > Cercopithifilaria johnstoni. Next base: position 5,142 of record CAKAEH010001447.1, read on the forward strand.
GCGCATTGTGGGTGTTCCTAAATAATAATTATAAAATTATTATTAATAGATAATTAATTTATGAATCCTAAAATTATTAATCGATAATTTATGGACTTTTCTTTACAGTAATATAAATTAAATTAGTAATTTAAAATAATGAATATTTTAAAACAATTAATAAGTTGTCATCTATTCATAGAATTCATGATTTATTATTTCTTGTTTTTTTGCGTAATACAAGTTAAATTAAATTAAATTAAATAGCTTGTATTCCCATTAGTAATGAGTTTAATTAATTAAATGATAGTAAGTGAATTTAATTTATTACTTAATAGCAATTTAATAATAAATATGTTAATAATATAACTTACTAAAAGCCATAAAGCATTTCGAGCTGCATGATTCCATACGACATCTTGCATAGATAGTAAATGATAATCATTTTCAAGAGTTTGTATCAATATTGCAAGATCATCATATGTATAATGCTTTTCCTTTTCAAAATAAATTATTTAAAGATAATTACAATTATTCAAAAATTACGTCTGCTAATTAGGAAAAAATTAAAGTACAAACTAATTAAGCTAATTGAAAAAGTTATTATCAATGAGAAAACAAAATGGTAATAGCTTTTTATAAATTAAATTATTATTGAAAAATTCTTCTCAAATCAAAACTTACGGTGGTACTGAAGTTTGGATTCAATTTCATTGGATCAGCAATGCAGTAGCTAAACAGACAAATTGAAATTAAGGTACTACTGATAATAAATTACTATTTTTAAATTAAAAAAATTTTTTTTTGAAATAATTAATAATTAGAATAATTAGAAATTCAAGATTTAAATATGTTAAAGTCAAAACAAAAGTTTAAAATACGTTAAAATAAAAAATATTAATTAATCAATATTATTTTTTAATTATGATGATATATGATATACCTGCTGTTTGAAATTCCAAGTTCTTGAACAGGTGTGAAATGAATCATATTATATTCAGCTTTTGATGCTACTTTCAATCTTTCTTCCCACATATTCAATGAACCAAGAAGTTTTGAGATATGCGTAATACACGTTATAGCATTCAAACGTAACGGTTGTTCATTTAGAGATAAAACCGGCATTACAAGAATATATCCATTGCCAGCTGGTTTACTGAAATGAATCATTTAAACATCTTCACAGAGTAAATCGTTTTGTTTTTGCTTAAATTGATTAATTATATAAATTTTAATTTGAATACAAATTAATTTAAATTAAATATATATTGTACCTTTCATTATCAACTATAAAGTGATACGAGAAAGCACCAGATTCTTCGCACTTAATTTCAGCAAATGTTGCAAATTCATCAGCTCCCTCTTTCCAGGATATTTTACCCGATATTGATGTAAATACATCAATATTTCGTCCCAAAAGATTTGTACCACGAACGAATCGAACAGTCCAGCCTTTAATATATTATTAAAAATTATATAAAACATTTATAAATTGAAAACTAAATTTAAAATTAGAATTTTAAAAAGCAAAAATTAATCACAAAAATTCCTATCGATGCTATTTTGAAGTCAGCCTATAAATAAATAGCTAATATATTATTAAAAATTATAAAACATTTATAAATTAAAAACTAAATTTAAAATTAGGATTTAAAAAAAGCAAAAATTCCTATCGATGATATTTTGAACCTTCAATATTAATGCCAACTGTTGAAAAAATATTCCTTCTAATTCATCTACTCTTAATTAGATATTCTATTGTAATCGATCAGTATGATTTCATAAATTGTAATTTCAATTTAAATTTTACTCATTTGATAAAATCTTTTTTAATAGCAAATACAATTGATTTATATTTGATAATTTATATTTCGAAAATATCAAACCTTTTTGGAAGCGAAATACCGAGCTTTCCAGATTCTCACCATAATTTAGAGTAATGATACGCGTTTCCGGTTTCTGATTTTCTTCGTTATCATTAGTCTTCAGGCAATTAATAGCTTCAGTTAGACACATATTGAATATTTAGAATATATAAGTGAAAAAAAAAAGCTAAAATAAACAACCTGAAATATACATATTAATATATATATATATATATTTCAGGTTATGAAATATACATTAATTAGATATTGATGGTAGCGTGGGAAAATAATTTATTAAATTAATTTTTTAAATATTCACTTTATATAAATAAATAATAATTAATAATGAAATTTTAGTAACACTAAAAAAAAATAAAACATTACTAAATCAATCAATAATTTGTCCTTTATAATTTTCAATTTTATTTTTGAAAGAAAATGAAAAGCGCTATATAAACATTGTAATTAAATCAATAACAAAACCGAAACCGGAAAATTAATCATTTGTTAACAAGAAAACGGAAAAACAAAGAAAAATTTAATGAGTAGAGAAAAAACGATTAGAATGAAAGAAAAACAGGATAGTTTAGTTCGTTCAATAAATCATTGCTGGAAGCAAAACAAAATTCAACATCAACATGTGATACACATTGATGATTTTCGTACTAAACTAATCGATTTCATTAAATGCTTCCAATCCCCGCTCTTTTTCTTCTCCCGCTTTATCGCATAGAAATATATGAGAGTTAGAAATGAGAGAAAGCGATCGGTGATAATTTAAATTTGACGTCATTATTTTAAAAATATTTTCATCAATAATTTAAATAATATGTTTGAAAAAAATTTTATTACTTTAACGTTTACATATTTTGTATGGAATCGAGAAATAGTGTAGAAATTTGGTTGTTTGATTTTTTACCTTTCAAATTAGTAATTAATACATTTGGTAATAAACATATCAAATACGAGTGAATGGCCACGTGAATGACCACGTGAATGACCACGTAAATGACCACAATTGTAAATGATGTGTAAGAAATTAAACAATTAGAAAAGAAGCGAAAGATATTTATCAATAAAAGATTTTGTTTATAATTTATATTAATATTTTGAATTAATGATAAATATATTAGGATGAAAATATTTTCTTAGAATTAATAATGAAAAAATATAATCTAACCTATTTTTCATCATATATTTTAACTTATTAGCTTATTGTATTTTTTTTTTGATATGATAACTTTCACGTAACACGTTAATTAGTCACATAACACGTGATGATTTAAAATTATTTACTAAATTTTCTTACCATTGAAATATGTTCATCGTATTGTATTGTATCGGGAAGTTCATTATCTTGCATACTGCCCGATTTTGATTCGATTGTTTGTTTGATCGCTTTTGTTTCCTTAATATATTATTTCATTCATTAAAAAAATGAAATTAAAAAAAATTAAATACTTAAAATTAAGAATTAAAAAATCAAAATTAAAAATTTAAAAAATAAAAATTAATTAATTAAAAAATGAATTTAAAAATTAAAAATTCAAGACTAAAAATTTAAAAATTTAAAATTATAGATGAAAATAAAAATTTTATAACTTTTATATATTTTACTAAATATTTTAACAATATCGTAAAGACCATAAATTTTGCCCAACATTATAAGATATAATTAATACGAAATGCAATTAAAAATGAAACAAAAGAATTCGTAAATTCATATTGTCTTAATTTAATAAGAAAATGAAAAAAAAAATTAATAATTAATTATTAGTTTTCAAATTTTTAATCCTTTAAAATATTCTACGAGTATTCTTTCAAGTGAGAATGCAAATCTTAGCATTTATTTTTTAAAAGATAACGTTTAACAACAGTGACACCTGTTTAACTGATTCTTCTATTAAGCTATTAATATTATCGGAAGGAAATGAGATAAATAAACTTAGCTAAGATATTTTTTCGAAAGAAAAAAATGAGATGAAAAAACTTTGTTTTAAAATTTTACATATTTCATACGTTGAGCTTCAGTTTTACACATTCCGTATCTGTTCCTCACAAGTCTACCTTCAGTTTTACACATTCCATATCTGTTCCTCACAAGTCTACCTTCAGTTTTACACATTCCATATCTGTTCCTCACAAGTCTACCTTCAGTTTTACACATTCCATATCTGTTCCTCACAAGTCTACCTTCAGTTTTACACATTCCATATCTGTTCCTCACAAGTCTACCTTCAGTTTTACACATTCCATATCTGTTCCTCACAAGTCTACCTTCAGTTTTACACATTCCATATCTGTTCTTCACAAGTCTACCTTCTGTTTTACACATTCCGTTTCTGCTCTATCGCAAACTTTTCCGATTTTTATTAATTCTTTTTCCAAAACTAATTTGTCAACATTGTCAAGAAATAGTTAAATTTATTAAATTTACAGAAGCGGAATTTAAATTAGTGTTATTTTATTTAAGTATATGTATTCACCAAATAATATTCACAAATTTACAATTAGTAATATTTTAATTAATTTTAATCATTTCATATATTTCATTTAAAATAATTTATGTACTTAATTTTCTAACTATTACATTTGTTTGGATTAACTTTGCACCAATGAAATTCTCACTTCTAAATATGTGAAATTAAAAAGGGTATGTTCAAATATCCGGTGCTTCTCAAACAAATAGACAGATGAAAAAACAAAAAGAGAGAGAAAGAGAGATGGAAAAAAGGAAAAGAAAAGAAAAAAATTGAAATTTAAACAGAAAATTTAAAACGTATGAGAACAAAAAACAAAGATTGAAAAGGAACAGAGAAGCAAACAGAACTGTAAACTATTCCTCAAACTTTTTTATCATATCATATAAAATAAACTAAAGCTAAAAAAATTTTTGCATTATTTTTCATTCTAAAAATTAAACATTTCAAAAATAGAATAAATAAAAGAAAGTTTAATTTTACCGCAATTCTTTTGATATTTAAAATTTTAAATGGCATTTGAATCAATAGGACGCAACGATATTAATTATTTCCACCGATTATCACTAATGATACTGATTATTTCCACCGATTATCACTAATGATACTGATTATTTCCACCGATTATCACTATTATTACCAATTATATTCCATTCGTTAATTCCTATAATAAAAGGAAAAATTAATCATTTCATCATTGATTTAATTTTTTTAATTAATAGTACTCAATGAAATTTAAATTAGGAAAATTTTTCCGGATAAGCTTTATTCCGCTTTTTCATCATTCCAAATATATTATAATCTATTCCCGAAAAGAAAATCTATTCCCGATTTCATTTAAAAAGCGATCACTTTAAATATTATCCCTCCTAAATGACCAGTATCCATTTTACGACGAATTTTCTAACTACTAAATGACAAATGTTATTTCCATTAAAGAAGAAAAAGTGACCGAATGAATTAACAAGAAGTTATCAAATGAATTAACAACATACAATAAGCTTCCTTCCTTCCTTCATTTAGTTTGATTTGAAATTAAACGATCGCATTGATGAGTAAGTAAGTAATTTGAAGCGATTTAAAAAATCTGTGAAGCAGCGAGTTTAACAAATTTTTTAACGTTAGAGGATTTTTGTTTAACAATGATTTATCGATGATCAATGATCATTTTATTGAAATGTCTTTTTCCCTACACATTTCTATCTTTTTGAAATAATTGTAATTCCTTTCAAAATTTTTCCATATTATTTACATACAGAAATGAGGGAATGAATGAATGGACCTATCGAAATGACCGATAGAAATGGACATACATGACCTATCTAAAATCTTATGTATTTCTACCTTTTTTAAATAATTATAAGTAATTCTTTTTAAATTTTTGTATATTATTTACATACAGAAATAAGAGAATGAATGAATGACCTGTCGAAATGACCGATAGAAATAGACATACATGACCTCTCTAAAATCTTATGTACTTCTATCTCTTTAAATAATTATAAATAATTCTATTTTTAAATTTTTGCATATTATTTACATACAGAAATAAGAGAATGAGTGAATGACTTATCGAAATGACCAATAGAAATGGACATACATGACCTATTTAAAATCTTATTGAAATATGATAAAATTTGCATGAAAGTAATATGATATGATTGATTTGAAACTTTTCAATGTTTGCACATTTTTATTATTCAAAGTATTCACTTACTACTTAAGAATTCGATTAAAATATAAGTCTGTGTTAAATCAAAATTGAAAAATTTAATTTAATACAACCGTATAATTCATTTCTACAATATATTTCAAATCATACAATTCATTAATTCATTATATTTATATGACATAATTTTACAATTTAGTTGCTACAACCCTGAAATTAAAATTCATAAAGGAAGAAAGTAATTAATTATTGATGAATACTTATTATAATGATTAATGATTACATCAGTTAATGATTAATGGCAATACAAATTATAGCAATATTAATGATTACATAAGTTAATGATTATAGCAATACAAATTCAGGAATTTCTGCTATACTTATACTGCGGAACTTAAATACATAATAAACAACTACAGCGATTGAATTTACATATAATGATTAATGATTGCATAAATTAATGATTATAATAATGATTAATTAATTATGAAAATCTTTGTAGTTTTTCTTTTCACTGAGAATTTATTGAGTTTTACTAAGATAATTTACATCCTTTTATGATTGGTATAAACTTTTTGGCATTTATATATTTCCATTGTTCAAAGTATTTACAATCTTACTATTTAAGAATTCGATCAAAATTAATAATCGATATGGATTAGGAAATAATTCCAAAATAGCAATCGATTCGAAATCTATTACAAACAAGAGATTCGATTAGTTTACATAATTTTATTCGCTATCAGATTGCTTATCAGTTAAGTTTAAAGTTCCGTATTACGTTTTTCTTTCAGTGAATAACAATAAATTCTTTTTCTCGATTTAGCTTGGATTGAAATTTTCATATTTTATCATATATCAGTAATTATTAGAATTTTTGTTATTCCATTGTCTATCTTACTCAAGTTTTACTTGAGTAAGATAGATAATTAATGCATTATGATATAAAGTAATAAAACTAATTATTATATCTAAGTTAGTATGAGAAAATTTCTGCTATTCTTATATTGCAGAACTTAAATACATAATAAATAACTATAGCGATTGAATTTCGAAATTCATAAATTAAAATGAATAATTGGCATTCATGCATATTCAGCTATTCAACTATAGATTACATACAATTATAAATTATATTCAGTCATTATCTTCTAAATTCTAATCAATAAATAATTATAGTTTATATTAAAAGTAATCGAAAATATTTGATAAAAGAATAGCAAGAATAATTGATTCTGTTTGATAAGGAAGACTGTCAAATCACATATTTATCATCATTTAACATTGAAAATTAATAATCATTAATAATCATTAAATAATCATTATTTACATATTGCCAATAGTAAAGTTTCAATTTTCTTACATTAGAAAAGTTAAATCATTAATCATTTGGGATGTTATTTAAAGAATGTTTAATTTAATTAATTTTAAAATACGATAGTTTACAAATGAAATGGAATGTCATCATTATTTACTTCATTGCTGTCTTTTACCATTTCAACGATTATCATCAAATGTTTGTCAAATTCTTTTCCCTATTACATCAAATATTTTCCTTTCTCATTATAGGTGTAATAAGTAAATACCATTCCTTCCTTACATAATACTCTTAAATTTTAAATTAAATGTTAAATTTCTGTTTAATTCATATTTCAGTTTGTTAACATTCTATTTGTTAGTAAATATATTTGAATAGAATTTTTTGCTAACAAAGAAATGATATTAAATGCTTTTTAGGAATTCTAATATTTGATTACATTCATTTACTACAATAATCTATGCCATTCAGTTTTTCTTCGTTGTACAAAACTTCATATTAAAATCCTTACAATAGTAAGTAAATCATGGTATTATCAAAATGAAGATATCATCAAATCGTATTATCGTATTATTAAACCGTATTATCAAATAGATACTAAATCATTCGGGGTAGAATTGTCGGAATATTACTGAAAATTTTTAAAGTCTAGAATTTATCACTAAACGATATTATCAAAATGAGGATATCATCAAATTGTATTATCGTATTATTAAACCGTATTATCAAATGGATACTAAATCATTCGAAGTAGAATTGTCGGGATGTTATTGAGAATTTTTGAAGCCTAGAATTTATCACTAAATGATATTATCAAAATGAGAATATCATCAAATTGTATTATCGTATTATTAAACCGTATTATCAAATGGATACTAAATCATTCGAGGTAGAATTGTCGAGATATTATTGAGAATTTTTGAAGCCTAGAATTTATCACTAAATGATATTATCAAAATGAGAATATCATCAAATTGTATTATCGTATTATTAAACCGTATCGTCAAATCGATACTAAATCATTTGGAGTAGAATTATTGGGATATTAAAGAAAATTTTTGAAGTCTAGAATTCTGGCTTAAAGGTATGATTAATTTTTTAAACTCAAAAAATGTCATGTTTAGTATGTCCTTATTGGTCATATTTGATATATCGCTGATGATATCCTGTGCTACAAATGATATCATTTTAGATCTCTTAGCGAATAAAGATTACCGAAAAATGAGTAGTGATAAAGATAAAGATAAGGATTAGCGAAAAAATTAAGCAGTCCGATACTTGAAGATGAGAGCGATGATTGAATGAATTAGTGCATCATCCAGTTTTTCGGAACGTTTCATCCGACAAAGGATTATATTACGATCCATCTGTTCTTTCTTTTTTGTTGTTTCATGAGTTAATCTATTATCATGCACTTATCGCAATCTATAAATTATAATTTAATGAGGCAATGATTAATTATCTCTGTCACATACCTTTTCCTATTTCATTTTGTTACCTATTCATGAAACGAAGAAAATGTTTTGTTACCTATTCACGAATGAAATGTAATCGACAATCGACCAGTATTAGTTAATTTCATACAATCACGAAATTTGAAACTAGAAGAACAATAATTATAGGTTGATTGTGTAAAGGCATATGTCAATTTACTGCTGCTATCTATTTCATTACCTCTGTCATATGTGAATGACCTCGAGGTCAAACAATTTAGCTACATACCACTGCTCATTCTTATAGATTGCTTTTTGAAGTGAAGTAGTTTCCTTCAGCGGAAATCTCGAGATTTCATTCCTCTCTCTCTCATATAGCAAATTAGTCAAATGTCATTTGTTAATGTCCACCCATTCAGTTGTATCTTGCGTTAGTAAGGTCATGCAATTCAGTTGCACATCTCCCAACTTCAGTAAATGCCATTTATTGATGCCCATTATTGACTGTGCTCCACTTGAATAACTCCAAGGTCATGTAGCTCAGTTACACATCAGATAAATGACATTTATGATGTCTAACAATCAATTGCCTTTGTACTATGCCAGAAACTTCGCGACCAAACTCAGTCATACGTTACCCAATTTACTCAAATGTCATTTGCTAATCTTTTATACCCATCTGGGAGTGACCCCGAGGTCAAGTAATTAGTTGCACATCATTCAACATTCCTACAAAATTGCTTTCCAAAATGCAGTTCATCCGCTCCTTTCCCTTCAATTAAATGTTAATTTTATGATCCTAAAATTTCTTTCGTTTCTTAAATTTACAAGTGTATAACAAATTAAATAAATATCTTCTATTTATGTCCATCTATTGGCTATTTCCTGCGTGAGAAACCTCAAAGTTATGCAACAATTAGGTAAATACTATTTATTGATAACCATTCATTGGTTATATCATAATGAGCAACTTCAAGGCTATCTTATAACTCACTTATATATTCCACGACTTAGGTAAATGCTAATTATAAATATATCGTCCATTTAGTATGTCCTATACGAATGACCCTGGGATCATGCAATTCAATTGTATACCATTCACCAATCTTGTAAATTATTTTTTGCAGTGAAGTTTATTTCTTTCACAGTGAAGTTCATTTCTTTCAACAAGAATAGATACTAGTTTTTTTTGTGCTAAATTTACTATCAAAGAGTAAATTTTGTTTTAATAATAGTAATCATAATATGGGCTGACCAGATAAGTACCATTCAAATTACAATAGGCTCGTCGTACAATAGTGAAGAGATACATTGTTGCTTAAGAGAGATCTAAAATTATAGAGAGGATTATCATATATATTGTTCATAAGTATTTACCCATTCATTGCAGCATATTCAAATTAGAATGACCTCAAGGTCATGCAATCGATCAGTTATTTTGTCATTTGACATTCATCGCAGCAAAAGTAACAGTTTGTTCCTTTTTTTTATTGCTTCATTGCATCAATGCAAAGAAACCGTTTGTCTTACCTTTTTCATACCTGTCAATTTGTTTGCTTTAATCTACTGAAAATTTTCTGCTTATGCTTTATTGATATTTCAACGAATGAAATAATTTCCTACTAATGATTTAGAATAATAATTTTATAATCGTTCTGTTCCACAATTATTCATTATTTATTTCATTCAATCCATATAAGTCAAAGTAAAGTAAAATGATCGAAATTGACATCTGACACTTTGAGAAAACATAAATGAAACATTTCGAAAATAGTTATCTACATGTTAACAACATTTAGCAAAATATTACCTAATTACTATTCATCAACTTTTATCAAATATTTCAAAGTACCAATGACGAATTTTATAAAATTTAATGAAATATTTGCTAGAATATCAATTTCATAGCTATTAGCATAATTAATCAAATATATAATTTCATTATCATATTGCTATTTATGTCTTATCATTAAAGTTCTTTGATTTGTTCCCCTGTATCATAAATTTTAACATCTTTAACTTTATCCTTTTTTTTGTAATGAAGTAATCAGCATAATACTAGTAGCAAATATTTGCATATTTCACAATCACATCTCTTTCTAATTCTCACTTGATAAAAAAAATAGACACACCACTTCTCGTCTATTCACATAGAGACTGGTTTGTTACATAATCAGTCAGAATCATTTATATTACTCTGATGCAGATGGTTTTGTACAGCCGTCATCTTTTGGTTTCATTTTGTCAGTGCGGGTATGTGGGGACGTGGGTGGTTTGCTCTAGGTGGCTTATATACACGCTTGTTAACGTATATCATTTATGGGAGATGATATGATGTACATGAGTGAGCGATAGTTACATGAAATGATAAGTGTACTCGATTGAAAAATAGCAGTTTTATAAGAAATGAAGTATAAATGATTGAGTGTCATCGATTTATTACAATTTGTGAATTATTCAGTGAATAATTCAGACATATGCTATAAATAAATTATTTCAAATGTGGTTTTGCTGTCAGTAACAATAACCATTAAAAAAAATTGACTAATCATTTTCATTTCTATATAATTATTTAATTACTGAAGCGACTGACGGGGAAGGATACGAAATTGGCAGGAGAATAGTGGCTAGTACGTCTCCGCTGTTCCAAGTCACGTTTCTTAGAGTTTGCCAATTTTTGCTCATGGGATCTCAATTAGCTACGTCGTCATCTATTTCAGGTTTAGAAAAATGTCTGTAACAACAGCAAGTACTGCACCTCCACTTCCTAATCTGTAAGTTATATGACATTTTAATTATGTTTGTACGGTGTTTGCGATATAATTGGCTAGCTGTGATTGACTATGTATATATGTATAACGTAGTTGAAAGTGCTCGTTTCGTGATAGTTGGTTGTAGTGGAAATAGCAATGGAAATTTTTGGAGTTAATTGTGAATGTGGAAGTACTTTCCTTTTGGTATTGCAGTTTTAATTTTATTGTCATTATTCATATAATTGCGGCTTATTTATTGCAGAAGTTCTATTTCTGCTATTGGTAGTTGGGCTGAAGCAGTCGAGCAGGAGAGTAAGTTATCCTGATTCTTTTGGAACTTTTTTATGAGAGCTATGGAATTAAAATATATACTTAATAGTTTTGTCTTTAATGGTATTATTGAATGTCTTTAATAGGATTATTGTGTAATCATGAGACTTGATAGGTAATAAGGAAGATGAATTGTACTTAATATAGAGAAAATATTTCAGATCTGTTTTCCTTATTTGAAGTTTTTTTGCTATGTAACTCTTTTAGCTTTGGGTGGAGCTCATGAATCAACAAAAGATGGCATTAAAATTGTTACCGATGTTATATCTGATGATACTGGCAAATATAAGGTCAGTAAAATTGACGACAATCATGATTTAGTATCTGTGATTTGTTTTCTTTAGAAATGTAATGGTGAATAGTATTATTAATGAATAGAAGAATCACCATCAAGAGAAAGAGATTGTAAAATGAGAAAATTAAAAGTAAGGTGAGGAATTTCAAATTTGTGTAAGTTCTATAAGCTAAGCCAAAGCGTAAATGCTGCAAATTTCAAATAATTTTTGGTTTTTGTGCTATTTATGTGGATATGACAGGTTGTAACAACGTTTAAAGTTGTGACGAAAAAGGTGTCAAGACCGATAGCAGAGCGGAAGAAATGGAAGAAATTCGGACAGTGTAAGAATGATGGTCCTGGACCGCATGTGTCTACAACATATGTCGCTGAAGAAGTCCTTATGCAATTCATTAGGAATCGTGCTGGTGAAGTAAGTAGTCTCTGATGTTTTTTTTTTTGCATTTTATTTTTTAAATTTCAAATCGCTGAAAGTGCAGCAAGCATATTTTAGCAACAACTCGATATTGGTGATGAGGGAACTAAGGTTACAGCGACAGCTGGAGGGTCATTCACTCATTGTCGTTATTGCAAAGTTGGTTGTTTTAAATTCTATGAATAAGATGAAATTTAGAGTCAGAACATCTGGAAGGATTGGAGTCATTGCAATTTTTCTGATTCTAAAAAAAATTTAGAAATTAAACATAGAGTAGGGGTGCATTAAATGCACATTTGGCAAATTTTCTGTAGTTTGGTCGTGATCTAGCTGGTTGATGTTTATCATTAATTCACATTTTGAAATTGGCTTTAGTCGGACGAGCATTGGTCCGTAAGTTGTCCATACAAATCAATGTATGCGAAAGATGATGAGGAGGACCTGGAAGGTAAGGAGAAAGATACGAAACTTGGTCCAACAATGCCGGGATCAGGGAAGTACGTGGCACCGGGGATGCGTGGTGATCGTCCAGCGATTACAGGTGGTGCAGAAAGGAGGTCCGAGGAAAATACATGCAGAGTTACAAATTTGCCGGAAGAGTGTGATGAAATGGTTGGTTCATTTTCGGAAGTTTGAACCAACTTACTTTCCATATTTGGTTTGTAAGATACTAATATTAATAAATATACGAATAAACCGAAAGGATTCGATTTGAAGTTTTTACGTGTAATGCATGTAATCTGCAAGTTTGAAATTGTTGCTTTTATTTTTATTGCTGTTTTTAGTTTGAGATTATTGAAGTTGGCATTCGATATCGGAAGTCAAGTGAAAATAAGGAATTTCAAAAAGGAATAATTAGTAATTCTAGGAACTTCGTGGTTTGTTCGGTACTGTGGGTACTGTAAACCGAGTTTTTATTGCGAAGGATAAACATACGAATAAACCGAAAGGATTCGCTTTTGTTACATTTGAACATCGCAGCCAAACAGAAGCCGCGATACAGAAATTAAATGGATATAAGATGGATCACCTCGTGTTGAAAGTTGAATGGACAAGGTTTGTTTGTATTATTCATATAACTCATATAACATGAATTCATATATTCATATAACATGAAATAAGTTTGTAATTTGACCAGTCATATCAGTTCTGTTGTCATCTGGTATTACTAAAAATTGGTGAAGAAATTATATGAAACCTTAAAATACTGATCAATCTTAAAAACAAGTTTTTTTTTATCAGAATATTTATTTTTGCAACGTTTACCGTTATGAGGAATTTCTTCCGCTATAATAATGTCCTGTCAACCTCATCGCTAAGATAATGAAGAAAAAATGAAAAAAAGAAAATGAAGTGACTTTTAGTTAAATAATATTTCCAATAAAATTAAGTTTGCTAAACCGTTTTTTTTCATTTCAGACCAAACAATTAACGATATTATTCAGCAGTTGTATTATTTGGAGTTGAATGGATTTAAAATCCTATGATTTTTGTTTTTGTTGTATTAATTATGGTGATTGTCATTTGAATAAAGCATACAATGGCGTTCTTTTATACGATTTTGATGAGAAGTTTCCAACAATATTTACTTGAGAAATTATAATTGTATAGGAGAAAATGAAGCATTTTTTCAACTATCAATGCTATGCTTTAGAGATTTTATAATTTGGAATGTGAGGAAAAAGAAGAGGTAAACGTAGACGGATGCTTAATTTGCTTAGTCGACATGTTTTTAGCAGTTATCCAATGTTTTTGATTAACATGGGGAATAAACATCCGCTATAAATTATATCTTTCAGGACACTGGTACAACAGTGGAATTCGATTGCGTGAAATGGGTTTGCTTACAATTTTGAAGAAGCAACGTTTAAAGGAGAAAGAACTACGAATATTAGTTCTTGGTCTAGATAACGGTGGAAAAACTACTATACTGAAGAAGCTGAACGGTGAAGAGATCAACGAAGTTGCACCAACTTTTGGTATATCCATATTTTTAAGAGTATCATAGATATATGATCAGTCATGTTGCCTTTCAATGTTGCCTTTGGGAAGAAAAAATCTGTTTCGCGATAATAACATTAACACTATAGAGGAAACACTAAAGCCAACACCACTGCATAAAGATTATCGAATCCCCTATCACCGCTGACATGGACCAATATGTTGTTATGCGAATGCAGAAAGATTTACATATTTTGACATTGCATGATATTTGTTTTTACAGGTTTCAATATCAAAACACTAGAATACAAAGATATGAAATTGAACATGTGGGATGTTGGTGGACAAAGAAGTTTACGGTCATATTGGCGAAATTATTTCGAACAGACGGATGGTGTTATATGGGTTGTTGATTCAGCTGACATTGATAGAATGGATGATTGTAAACGTGAACTTGGTTCATTACTGGTGCGATTTCAAGCCATTCATAATCATTTTTCGAGTAAAATATTGTGAAGTCCTCATCTATACTTCTACTATCTTTTAGATGAAACAAGAATTTCAGTAATAATGGCGTAATAGTTTTGAATTTATTTACACACTGAATGTACTCCTAATTGTAATTAGGAGTACATTCAGCGTGTAAATAAAAATCCTTCGAACACAAGTTTAGATTTAGTTATTTCCACATTTGTTATGCATCCCATGTAAGCTGGCAAAAACACATTTTCCTGAAAATTTTTTTTTTTAATTTAAAGAATTTTAAGGTGGAAGAAAGATTAGCCGGAGCATCGCTCTTAGTTCTTGCGAACAAACAAGATTTATCATCTAGTGCAAGCTCAAAAGAAATTGAACAGGTCTTTCATTTTTCTCCGTATGAAACTTGTTTATGATTTCGTTGTCAACATATGAGAACCACTAGAATGTCTCGAAATCACCATGATTCCACTGATCAAAGGATTAAGTGTATCGAAGACCTCGTTTTCTTAAGCTTAGTGTAATTAATTTTGCAAAAATTAATCTAATAAAGCATATTTTGTAACTTAATTTTTATAGTTTAGCTTTGAATTTGATATTATTTTCGTTAGTTCAATATCATTTGAAGTTACAGTTGTTGGGTTTACACAACTTAAAGTCACATCATTGGAATATATATGGATGTAGTGCATTTACTGGCGAAAATCTTCTTGAAGCAATTGATTGGTTATGTGCTGAAATCTCCTCTCGGTTATTTACGTTCGATTAATTTATTACGGAGAATGTTTTTGGTTTTTTTTTTTTCATTATTTGAAGTTGATGTAATATACACGCTATTTGTTTTATGTTTCATATGATTTTTGATATTTTCTTTCCAGCTAAATCTTGATAGCAATATCCTCTTTGTTACGGATGTTTGTTTTCGTTAGAATAGAGAAAGAACAATTCATTACCATAAAATGTAAAAAAATTGTGCTGAAAGATCGATTAATTTATCAGAGTGAAATATAAGTGCAGAAAATCTCTTACACGAGTTTTTTTGAATTTGGAACTGCCCTTTCTTGATTGCTTGATTCTCGTTATTTTTTTAAATTTGAATTGCTTTATTTAACATATAAATAGGTTTTGCAGCGTCGCTAAGATTGTTATTCTTATCGGCTTGACATAAGTATCCTGAATTGAAACTTTTTCGTTTTAGTAAAAAAAAACTAAAAACGACACGTTCAGTCGTTAGTAGCTATAATTTATAGATGAGATTTAAGCGGTTTATAAATTGATGTCTGCTTTATATTTCTTTATTTTTGAGAATTGTCTCGCAGTCGCTAATTTTCGAGCACGAACAAATTGCTACTGAAATCCTTTGATGGTGCAAGTACGGTCCCCCAGGACGTAGAATTGAAAAAAATGGTATTCCTCTTCGTTTCCTTTTTCCCCTCAAGGATTCCTTTACCGTGTTATTAAAATTAATTTAAAATATTGCACGCATCACTTTTATCTGTTAGTGGTTTAACTCCAGTATTACTCTTGTATTTTGAAACAGATGAATACCTATTCATATGTCGAGCAATGAATTGATGTATTACAGTTTTCGTATTACAGGAAGTGGCGAAATGAATATAGGTAGGTATGGTAAGTTACGTGCTTTTATGTTATGTGTCATACATAGGGTTTCTGTGTGGTGGTACATCTTTAGTTTTTTCAGAGATGGATTGTTTTTCTGTTTATTTCTTATGTTTGCTTCTCCAGCACGGAATTAATTCATTGTCTATTTCGTTCTTGCATGGAAAAAATGTAAAAATAAAAATAGGGCGAAATATGTGGAAATTGTCCACGCAGGTTAGGGTACATCATATTTTTCAGTGCATTTATCTTTAATGATGGAAAAGTAATATTGGAATCACTAATGCGTAGTTAGGATTTATTATCTAGGAAAAGTTATTTATTTGGGAAGAAGTAATATACGACATATAAAAATGAACATATTAATATTTCTTAAATATTATGAGAATTCATTGTTCATTAATATCAGTAGCAGCAATATCGAAACTAGGATAAGTGCCGTATTAAAAAGATTAAATGTACAGCGTGGTTGTAACATGAAGAAACTTTCCACCCCGTATATTTGAACGGGAAGGGCGCTTATAACGCTGCTGGTGTTTCAATCAAACCATTTCATTTCATCTTTTAATTCTCGTTGACCAGAAATGGTTCCGATCTTCAGTTTCGGTCTACATATACTGTTGTGTTATCATCTAATTTGGAAGTAAATGTTCTGTCCTTCAATACTGTCAATGGTATTACCAATTGCTAGTGTAAAAAGCTAGTCAGAGATTGGTTATTTGTGCATGTGTTGTGCTTATGATGGTTTTATTTCTCCGGCAGCTGATCAATTATTAGTGATAACTTTCAAATTTCTCTTATTGGGACCAACTTTATCTCTTTTATCATTCTTAATACATTTTTTACTTTATGTTGCTTTGCTTATTAGCAGATGAACAAACGAATAGATTTAAACAGATGGTTTAATGTTGTTGTGGTTTCATTCTAGCGAACGGCTTCATTCGTAGACTTTACATATGGATGTATTTCACTGAATAGGTATCCAATGAAATAAAGTTTCTGTAGTCAAACCTGGATTTTCTTAGTATGCGTAATTTCAGTAACATATTGTTGCGTAATTCGTCGATCGTTGCCGATATCATGAATTCGTAATTCTACATCTTTCAAAATCATTCAAAAGTTTCGATTGATTTTCAGAAACTCACAAGCTCAGGAGATATGCATTTGGTCATAGAAAAATATCGAAACGAACATAGCATCATACAACCACCTGAACCAATTTTGGTACCTTTCAAGCGATACAGCCGAGAATGCGTAGTTAGTGCGATAATGGAATTCATAAGCTATAATTTCACAATGGATAGTCCTCCAAAATATCGCGACTTTGAAGGAGATATGATTCTTTTAGAAACACGAGAAGCTTTTGAGGTACTTTCAAAAGCAATTTATGCTTCTGTCTATTGTATAGTAAGTATAGGGTTAGTGGTGGAAACTCATGAAAACGTTCTTTATACAAGTCGTGACATTTTAAGAACTCTTTAATCAAACGATTGATTTACACTGCGTGGCATTAGCTGTTTAACGAATGGCAGCAGTATTACTTTTGTGGCTTTTTAAATTTTCTGGAAATTAGCCTACCACATTTCAGTCAACAGCACTCACTCAGAACAATGCAACGATGAGCAAGTAACTATAGGTTTGGAATTTTAAATTTAGGCTTGGAATTTTAAAAATAATAGCATTTTGAAATCCGAAAATAATGTGTTTTAAATATTGTGATTTAATCGTCCTTGATTGGCTTCAGGTTGCTTTCGATGATGTAATGCAGACGCCACAGAAATTATTCGTGGTTCATATTGATGGTGTCTACAAATTTGGACTGCCGAAAAAGCAAGACACTAAAGCGTCTATGGTTGTTAGTTCTTTTATGCTACTATTATTCATTTTCTCATATTGTGATTCTTGAAATGGACTGTTCGGAGATAGAGTTGTTTGGTTATGATTATCTGGGAAATATTCCATTTGATTTCCCGTTCTTTAAAGTTTGATAAACTATACGGTAAATTTTGCAGGCACGAGCTAACTCTTTATGTCATCCTTACGCGATGAAAGATCTGGAGGATGTTTTAATGGATCGGGTAACTTTGCTTAATACTTTTTTGTATTAATAATAATGTTTCATCGTGCATATTCTTGCAAATCTGACACGTTACGAAAATAACAGTGATTTAAGAAAGCGTCAAATCATGAAACATGATATTCTTCCCGATGTTCAATAAACTTCGATTCTAGACAAGAGTGGTCCTCTTGTGAATAGAACAATGTAGTGATTGATCTCTATTTTACAATCTGCTGTTGCTCTAAGATATAATGATAATCTTAGTAGTTCTATTGAAATAATTTGGATATTGTTGACAGCCAACTTCTTTCTATTTTCTTATAGGTTGTGAAAGAGGTTAAGCAGGAAGTGAATAAACAAATTGTCAAACATCCGGTAATCCATAAACTGGCTAAATTCTTGAACGAACTTGAGCAAAAAGCATATGGAGCGAGTTGCAGTGAACAAAAATCTACTCAAAGTATGGTTATTTTCCATTTTTTTTTCCATTTACCATTGAAACTTCCATTATGTCAATCATGTTGAGTATGGCTCATATGTTTTTTCCGGGGTGGTAATATACAACGAACATAAGGTTAAACATTGGAATATCCAACCTTCGTATGAATAAATTCCTATCAAATTTTAGCATTTTCAACGGTATTTGACGCTGCTGGTGGTTCGTCGTCATCAACATCACTTGAAAGTCAAAGTTCGTCGAAGGTAATATCTGAAGATGGTACCGCCGTGTTTCAGTTAATTGACGAAAGTCCAGTTTGGGATGTGAAGGCAATTTACGAAAGGAAGACAATGCCTTTAACAAAATGGGAAAATCCAGTAAGTTCAATAATTTTAACAAGTGTCGTGTGGGAGATTGGAGAAGTAGATTTAGAGGAATCAATGAAAAAGATTTGGTTCCTATTTACCCATAACATTAACAAATTTTAATTGATTACTAATGATACTTGCTTGTGTGTATTTGTTATTAGAGAAGTTAATCTTATGTTTTAATTTTCAGATATTCCAGAGTTCGTCTGATCTTGTGAAAACTGTACGTGAAGGAGAAGGAATTTTCTCTAAACGATGGGTTTTTCGTCGATTTGCTTGCAGAAGATGGGAAAATGTTTCGGTAATTTTCTGCTTCTGGTAATTTGAAGCTTAGTACTTCGTATTGATTGTAGTAGTAGAGTTTGTTATCAGTGTGTACTAACGGTTGGTATTCATGGAATAAGTTTGATCACATTCTCATCACTAGGGGAATAGCGTGTAAGCAGTGATTTTTCGATATTTAATTTATTTTTTTTTCAATTTTTTAAAAGCTTTTAGAGAATATGAATGGAAAGTATGATGAAATATTTTTGATTTTGATCTCGGTTTTTATACCTGAATTAGTTAGTATTTTCTTTCCAAGAGTCATCTTTGACTTGATTTTTTCGGTGCTTAATAAACGGTTTGTAATGAGAGCAAAAACTATTAAAAATTCCAAAAATGCTTTCCAGCTTTATTCTAAGCTGTGGCCTCTTCCCAGAAATAGACTGCTGATTTATTGAGATCTGTAATCATTTCCCATCAATGAGTTTCGAAATTAAAAAGAAAAATTGGTACTATATGGGAGTTGAAGCTTGTGCAGCGGTCTTAGTCTTTAGTTTTTTCTTTTTTAAGTTATCAATTAGATAACAATTCAGACTTGTCACATTTATTTGTGCACATTTTCATGTTAGCTCAAACTTCAGGTAATTAATGAAACGATATCTGATATGCTAGAAATATATCGTTCAAAGATGATTGTAACGAATTTGCCAGAAAAAGGCCAAATTGTTGATTTCACTGTGTGGGTGAAATGCTCGGCTTCAACGGGATATTTCTGTGCAACTTGGCGGCTTCATAAAATGATTGAGAATGGTAAAGGTTCAATTGCTGAAGGACCAAGGCTGGTCTTTGAAATCTTTGTGAATCCATTCACTGATGAAAATTTCGCTATCGAAAGGCCCGTATTTCCTAATGTATGTTTTGTTTGACTACTGCTACTTTTATTGGTTATATATACACCCAACTTCATTCCGGAATTAGGTATCGAGCAAGTGTCGATCCAAAATATCACTTTCATATCGATTCAGCTATTGATACTGTAAATCAAAACTTGACGGCCATTAAAGATGACCAGGTTTTGATGACCCATGCAGATTAATCCATTTAGCCATTGCGCGCTATTCCACGTTATTTTTAAATAATATCTGCAAACAACAAAAATATTTTTAATAAATTTAAACGTATCGCAGGAGTTGGATTCGTTGTCATATTACGCCGCAGTCAGGGATGGGAAACAAAATGTCGATGTATGGTGTTTTTTTTCTATTCTAGTTTTAATTCTAGTGTCCTCGGTTGGGTCTTTCTAAATAAAAACCTCAATATGGGAAAGTTTTCAGTAAAAAGATCTGCTTCCTTAATTTGAGTGTGTTTAGTTGGACAAATATGCAAGTTATATAAATTTGGACAAGTAAGTTTTGTTCAAAAGTCTTAAGTTTCAGGCCATTCATGAACCAGGAGAGTTTAGACTTTCTAAATTTTAGGATACTCGAGAATTGGAAGAATTAACGAGCATCGGATCTGTTTCAGCATCTGATTATGAAGTAATTGATGGCGGAGATACTGTAGACGATTCTGAGGCGAAGTAATATTCGAATTTGACAGAATCTGAGAACCGGAGTTTCACTTGTTTGGTTGGGTGTAGTTGTATGTTTTATGAAATCTTAAATGAAACATTATATTTATGTAAAACTACTCTGCAGATATACGTTATGTCGTAATTTAAAATACATTCTATTTTAATAACATATTAACAATAGGCAGATTGCAGAAATTTCCGAATTCCTTTCCAAATTTGGAGTGGCAGAGTTGTAATTGTTCATATTTGGGACAACTCAGCTGTTGTGTGTTGTTTTTCATTTTAAACTCTATTTTAACCAACTGTTTGTTATGGTTTGTAATGTATGATTTCTTTTTGATTTTATCACTCAGTTTAAGAGATTAGAAGATTCTAACATTAATTACACACTTAATTTTGGAATTTCACCCATTTTAACTTAATGTCCTCCATTTGAAGGTCAGTCATATTTTACATCTGCAGTATCTCACACATACTGAATGCACTGCGACGCTCACTTCCATGTTTTTTGTACATTTCGCAGTGCTATAACTGACCTCTATAATGTATATTTTCTATGTCCCACTGTAGCATAATTGACCTCTTTGATGTTTTCTGTGTACTTCATTGTGCTACAACTGACCTCCGTACTGTATATGTTGTATGTGCTGCTGTACATGATTGAACTGCATATTTGTGTTTCTTTACATTTCGCTGCGGTATTACTGACCAAAGAAGTCTTTCTAATTATTACTGTCAATTAATTAATTTTAATGCAGATTTTTGGTAACCGAAATGTCTCAATCATTTTCTTAAATCTTACAAAATGGTTCAGTTACCACTTTGTTGTAATTCAGGATTTTTAGTGACCGGAATATCTCATTATTTTATAAATTATACAAGCCTAATGGCTTAGATTGGTCGATGATCTCAAATCGATCATTTTTTAATCGTTTTGATTGGTTGCGTGTTTTTCTATCAGAAGTTGTACCACAGTGATTGTTGGCTTCATTTAATTTTTTCTCAGCTTCTTATTTATCTGGTAACATATGCGCGTTGTAATCCAAATAAAGGGGAGCTGAAGCTGGTGCGCCTTTATAAAAAAGATTTGAGTATTCTCCAAGTGTACTTTCTGGAACATCTTCTTCAGCATCAAGCTGAATGATCGCCAATGTCATGTCGCCCTCTCTTTTGCTGCAATTAACAGTCCAGAAAGCGATTTTGATTGGATGAACATACTAATACCAACAAGATAACTTCTTTCGAAGTACATGTATGCATCTTGTCAACGAAGCAGTAGGAGAAACATTACTTTATTTCTGTATATAAAGAAAACGGACAAAATCCTTTCCTTTCCTTTCATCTTTCTACAGATCTTGTGTTGGATAGACTATTGAAATAACGAATGGATTTATTTCTTATGCTAAAGGAAGTGTAATAAAATAGCGAAATAATTACCTAAAAATTTCGGTTACAGCTACGATGCAGTGTGTAACAGTTGCGCGCAACATTGGTACTATGCAAAATTGACTTTGGGCCCAAACGTATCCCCGTATACGGTGTAACAATCGATAGTATCCTGTTGTTGATTGATTCTTGTGTAATACTGGAAATTTGGCATATTTAGCAAATATTTTTATAACAGTTATGCTAACAGGTTTACTTTTATTTACTTTCAAGTATTTTTAAACTGGTATCAGTGGATGATCCCTGCATATCACTAGAATCTTTTTTAGAGATAATAAATTACATCAAATAGTATTAGATGAGAAGCTACTTTTGGTAATTCTTGCAAATAAGTGCATCGAGTAATTGCACGTATGGATCTTCGAAAAATACTAATTATCTATGAGATCAATCAGATGATTCGAATTATAGTGTCCCAGAACTAAAATATAACTTGAATTCAAATTTGATGCATACGAATCTTATGAGCCTTCTCGATAGTATACGCGTCTTCCAGAAGTACCATTTGATATAAGGATGTGTCGAGAAGAGAAGAAGCACCGAAACCAGTGAGTGCTGTTACTCTTGAAATAAAGAAAAGAACAAAAATAAATTTAAAGTTTTAAATTTAGATAAGTGAATTTAGCTGCTGACTTAAGATTCCGACTTATAAAAATGCCATGAAGTTTGAAAAAAATTCTTTACAACATTGTCAATTCAACAAGATTAATTTTTTAACCTTGAATCAACAAAAATAATATTTAAATCAAGACGAGCTCGAAACATGAATGTCGAAGAAGAAAGTTTTAATTCGGTAATACCGCTACGTGTAAGCATATATCCAACAGCTAATAAGCCCATATTTGTAATCCTTTCACCATCATGACAGATTTTCGAATAACCCCAACAACTAATTGTCTGCAAAAGGTATTATTTATTTATTGCATCACTAATGAAAAATAATTAAACAATTTTAATTAATATTGCAAAAGCGATAAAATATGAATGGATATTTGCTTATTCAATTTGATTGAATCAAAATTTTATAAATTGAATTATTGTATAATTTCATAAACTGAATTATTTGTATCAAATTTTATAAATTGAATTATTGTATGATATGTTTGTATTTTGATTGGTTATTGTAGCATAATTATGGAGCGATAGAAACTAATTGATAATTTAGGGTGATTTATGAAATTGCATTGTTTCAAAAATTTAAATAGTTCAAAATTGATAACTTCCTCTGGAATATATTCATATTTTCAAATCAGTCAGATATGAGTAAATTTTGCACGTAATTTAATGAAACATTATAATTTCAATTTAGTTAATTAATTATGATAATGAAATGAATTAATTCCTTAATTAGTTTTAAAAAAGTTCTCCAGAAACCTTATATCCGTTATAAATTATTCCAGCATTTCGTTTTGGTAAAACACATTTTAGCCGAATGAAAAACATGCGCTCAATTTCATCATTGTACGATTGATTATTATTATTATTATTATTGTTGGTTGTAAATTGAGTAGTACAGTTGAAATCGGTATTTGATAGGATATATCGTAATTCCGGTTCATCATCACGGTGAAGAAAATCAAATATCGATGAACCAATTAATTCTACCTTTAAACAAAAAAGAATGGTAAATCAATGGATTTTCAAAACATTGAAAATTGCAAAAAAAATGAAATTTTTTTTTGCTGATTAGAAATAGTTGAAGTTTGAAAATTCTAATTAATAGTAATAATTTAATTTTATATTTTACCAAATGACTATTGTCATGAATTTTAAATATTTAAGGACTAGATTAATTTATATCATACGTCTTAATATAATCATAAAAACAATGAAAATACGTATGATTCAACGATATTTCAAATTAATAATAAATAGGCTAAAGCGCATACTTTTTAATACATTGTAATGAGCCTAGAAATTCTTAATTAGTCTCAATTATTGTAAGCGTAAAAGTCTCGATTAGCTTATAAATCATCAGCAACAATAAATATCCTTCTAAATCATTATGAGAATATGTTGAAAATGATAACCGAATTCGAATTACTTCCGATATTCAATTATTTTTTCTGTTATCTTTTTCTTATTACAAATGATAATATATGATTGTAATTTTACAAAATTTCATACTAAAAAACATCAAGTTTTAATTAATTAATTATTATTTTTTCTTTGTTTCAAGTATTAATTACATATGCATGATTACCTGTGAAAGTCCTAAATGAACAGAAGCAGTTTCTGATACGTACATCATTTTACCAGAAGCATCAAGAATAAGTACAAAACCATCCAAAGTTTGAAGTAAAAATGAGCCTATTGCCATTGTTTCAATCTGTTCACTACTATCTCGTGGTGGAAATACATTTCGCAATGCCAAATATGCCGATGTTAAGCGTACGATCGATGCCCATAAAGTAGTAAAATTTCAAACAAAAATGGTTCAAATGATTTTATTTCAATTTTTCCTTCCCATATTCATTAAAGTTTCAAATTTTAATTATTAAATTTTAATCAATTTCTTTTTGTATAAAATTTATTCCTTATTTTTTAAACGCTTATTTTCGCAAACAGAGATTATTCCAATAATCTGTATTTTGAAAATTTTACATTAAGTACTAGGAAAAAGATATTATAAATCAACGACGATATATTATAATTTCATATTATAAATACCATCCAATTTGTATTAATTATTTTAATTCTCACCTTATCAAGCTGAAATGTTATAGCAGCAGCAAGTGGTAAACATTGTGCTAATGATTCTAATTCTCTATTTTCCAAATCTCGTCGATTTCGAGCACTCATTCTTGAAAAAGTGAATGAATGAAAAGGAAGATGATAACGATAACGATAAAACAGAACAAACTGATAAAAGCATTGTTTATTTAATAATGGCATGATAAATTCTTCCAAATAACATTACAGCTTCAAAGCCACTTAAAATGAACATGATTTTACATCATACCGATTGATAGAATTTCAATTGAATTCTGTTATAAGATTGATACTGATTGAATTTTAATATGATATTATATATACTATCAATAGTATAAATGATACCTTATCAGAAATTGGCTCAATCTATCCAAAAAAGAAATTGCAGCATTGTAAGAAAAGACTTAATGAAAGAGTGAAATTGCCATTAAAATTTTAAAATAATTTATTAAACAAATAGCGAAATGAATCTAAAATAATAAGAGAATGATGTAAAATAATTTTCATTTAATTTAATTATTCCATTTAATTACTTGATCCATCCATCCATCCATCCATCCATCCATCAATCAATCAATCAATCTATTCGATAATTTTACAAATTCAATGGTACCATAAAAATTCAAAAGACTGCCAGAAATCAAAAAAAAATGCAATAGGTTCAAATAAATTCAATTATATTCCATTTAATTAATTGACCCATCAATCAATCAATCAATCAATCCATCAATCAATCAATCTAATCCATAATTTTACAAATTCAATGGTGCCATAAAAATTCGAAAGACTACTAAAAATCAAAAAGAGAAAAATGCAATAGATTTAAATAAATTTAATTATACTCCACTTAATTAATTGATCCATCCATCAATCAATCAATCAATCAATCAATCAATCTATTCGATAATTTCACAAATTCAATGGTACCATAAAAAATCGAAAGACTGTCAAGAATCATTAAAAAAAATGCAATAGATTTAAATAAATTCAATGAATGAAATTGGAAAAGATAAAAGGGGAAATTGAGTTTTAAATACGATCGTGAGAATGTTTACTGCATATAAAAACTTTTCGGTTTTCCTATTCTACTAAATGGAATAATAATTATGGTTGCATTGCAAATTAATTCACGTTTAGGGAAAAAAAAATGAAAACTTTTTTCCTCACAAAATATCTGAAATATATATACAGTATCATCAAATGATAATAATACTTACAGTATCAACAAATAATAATAATGATCAATATTTTTAATTTCATTCATGATATCAAAGTTTTTTCGTTAAAACAGAATCTTAAGTTGAAAACTGTTCATCATTCTATTTATTGTATAATTTTCATTTTGACAATAATATTTGGAAATAAAAAAATATGAATAATACCTTCTGCGATATATATGATTTGCATATCCTATTTTCTAGTTTTATATCAATTTGAAAACCAAAACGATTCATAAATGAATGCAGCAAATAAGGTAACTGTGATGCAACCTCACTTATTTTTATTACCTGAGATTTGTTTGCAGTGTTTCCACTTCCTAGCCAGATTATATATCGTCTAGTACCGTTTTCACTTTAGATCAGTATCAATTCGAATGAAATAAACAACCTAGCAAAACGGAAATAAATGCTGGTTCACATTTCATTTTATTTTGATTATTTGTTATTTTGCACATTTCCTTACCAGTACAAAACGTGATAATTTCTTTTTATCATGTAATCTTTTATTTCGGAAAAAACAGCCACATTTCACCATCTTGCCGTATTTTTCTTCTTGATGAAAATTATACACTTGTAGGAATGTAAAACATAAATTGTAGGGCAATATTATATCTAACTATAGCAGTCGAAAGATGGTTACTATTTTATAAGGCAATTATTCTATAATTCAGCATTTTTGACTTCATTATTACAGTGAATTTCCAGACTTTATGGATTCCAGGAATCCTGTCAAGTTTTGAACTCCAATTTAAGGATTATCTGTAAGCAGGATAATATCAATAATTCTTTTATTACAAAAATGCGAAAGTAGATCAGAGTGATAAAATCGATTGATATTATAAAATGCTGGAAAAGCTATCTAGAACAGAGCCTCAATTCTTCGCTCAATTAGCAAAAATTACAACGCGGGTTTGGAGGAATTCTTCATCGACAAAATCCGCTTCAAATTTGTTCCAAGCGCAAGGGATGCTGCTCGATAGAGTTCAGTAGAAGAAAATGAAAGAAGAGTTCTTTGCCAATCATCCGGATCACCACCATACATTTCCGCATATGCATAACCAACTGTTGTAGCAAATGCATCACTTGCGTATCCTTTTGGTGTATATTTCTGTAAAAAAAAAAATTTAATTTATTTTTCAAAGCTATATAAAAGTAAATAAATAAACAGCAAGAGTTGCTTCAATGTTTCTGCTAATTCTTTTCACTCTATTAATTTCTCTTTTCGTATAAGGACGAAGAAAAACTCATTGAAAAAAGCTGCAGATTCAAAAACATCTCATTCCTGCCACTGATAAATGCAAGAAATGTTCGGGTACAATACCAAAATGTATTTTCATAACATCGAAAAATACGAAATGGAATAAACTTGTTAGCTCTATCTACTATAAGCAGTGGGAATCTCACTATAATACCAAATGTTATATTCAAAGCTAATAAAAGAGGAGAACTAATGTAACCAATGATTCAAATGTTCTAAAAAATCCCAACAATACCTGAAGTATAGCAATTATGTCAGCATCAACTTGTGTTGCTTGTATAAATACACTGACTTCAACGTCTCCCTTCTATAATAAAACATTTGCTGCAGAAAAGTAAGTTTTAAAGAATTAGCATCAAAATAAGAACTAATAAAAATTGAATACGGCTATTTTATCTGCCAACAAAACTTTATAAAAAGTTTGTTTCTAACTTACGAAGAAAATCTTCAGAGATGGAAAAACATGAAAATTCATATCTAAACAAAATTCTTATCTAACCGAAATTAAAAAATGGTAACACACTTGAGCTAATATTAGAGCAGTATCAAACCAACAATTATCAACTTGATATATAAACGGCTGTATAATGAATAGTGTTGTTTCCGGAGTAACAATATTATTGTTTCGTAGATTAGTCAAGCATTCCTTTGCTTTCTGAAAATACAATTTATGATATTTTAACATTGGATAAACAATCCTTAAAATATGCTTAAAAAAAGAATCCTAAAAAATCCTTAAAAAGAACAAGTAATAAAAATTCAGTAGTTCTAGTAAATTAAAAATTTATGAGTGTGAAAACGGGAATCAAGTAGCAGATAAAAAGTAAGTAAATAAAGCACGAAAACTTAATATAAAATTAACAAATTACAAGCACGCTGTATAAAATGCCTTATAAATACACTAACATAAGTTAATCTTTACTAAAGCATTGACCTAGTGATAAATAATAACTAAGTGTAAAGTTCTATAGGGTGCAAAACTTCAAAGTCTCTAGACGGAACAACTTAGAAATTACCTTCCAAGCTGAATTGTATCCAACAATCTGAATGTTAGTAGCAAGTTCTACTTCTGCAGGTATTTCATTAAATATTATTTCACTAAATGTCTGACATAGGCCATGTTTTACAGCATCGATAATCTGTTTACTAGCGTAGCATAGTACAACAGCATGCAACACATCGCTACCATTCAGAAAATCTCGCATTCCAGGATCCAGTGCCGTCAATACCGAATCCATTCCTATCTAAAATTTCGTTATTTTATTCAATTTAATGCCACTTCATCATATTACAAAGATAAATCAGCATAAAGTAGTAATAGTTGGATAAAATCAATAGAAACGATTCAAAGTGATCACAGAGAATGTGCTACTTCTAGCTATTTGTATAGAATTGCTCACAACATTGCATTTATACAATATAAATAACGAATCTTGCAGTAGTTATTTTTAATTATGATTTATCCGATCTAAATAAAATCTTAAATAAATTCAGGCTTGATTTCTTTACTACATTTAATTTTGTTTCCAACAGTACTAACAAACCTTGGCTTTATTAGCCATTTTGGATAAGAATTCTGACTGTTGCACAGTTTGTTGAAACCAATGCAATACACTTATTCCTTTCGATTCATCATTTATTTCTGATATCGTTTGTTCCGTTTTCTGTGCATTCATTGGAATCATAATTTGTGTAGGTGATACGACCATCGGTTGCGGTAATATTGTTGAAGATACTGTTTGGCAAACAGTCGTCGGTATATCTGCGGCAGTAGTATGAATTTCTGGTGAAATTATCACCGGAGATTGTTCCACAACAGGAATAGCAGAGGACGAAGTAAGGGAAACGGATGGAGTTGGTGGAATTACCTGTGCTGATGATGCTAAGAGCTGCGTCGATGGTAATATAGGGGTAGAGGGCGCAGGAGGAAAGGAAGAAGGAGGAAGAGGTGGAAATGTAATTGATGGAATTTCGGAATTTGTCATGGTGTAAGAAAGGGTTGTTTCAGGTGACTCTAATGCTGGATGTAGTTGTGGTGGAACTGGTGGGATGAATGCTGTTTCCTTTTGATGCAGGTAAAATGATGGTAATTCTGTCGGTGGTGGCGGCAAATTACCTGGAATAATTAAGGCACTTATAGCAACTTCCCTTAGCATAGCATTTGAGAATCTCAACAGAGTTATTATGCTTCTACGAAAGACAACTATCCAAATACCGAAAACAGTACTCATCATTGATTCTTTCATTAATTCATTCAAGCCCAGAATTTAGGAATCTAAAAGGAGTGACATTTAAAGACTTCTAAATATATCACAATGCTTCAGGAATTGATCGTCACATGTAGACTGCAAGTGATAATCAAGACTTGTATAAAGTCACGAGATTCAAATGTGTCTTCGGATCCTAATGCAAAATTTTTACACGGATTCAGCAACCAATCTCATTTCCAGAATTTTTCAATATTATACAATCTTTTTCAACTTGGTAAATCTTGACAATATAATGATCACCTACCTTCCGGTCTCTCGGGAGTTGAACCCATTATGGTGATTTCACATAAGAAAATAGCTCTTCAAACCGCACAACAGCTTCCTTCTTACAAACAATATCAACTGGTCCTTTAATTTAACATAATGCAAATATTTTCATAATTTCGCGCATACGCTAAATCAAAGCAATAATCGGAAGGAACATCCATGCTTATTGTTTTAGATAACAAGAATTAAGAATATCTGTTTGCATGTGGATTAAAATCGATTTTAAGCTATTTTTATCAATTATTCTGCAAATTAACACTTCAGAAAGCAAAATAGCTCACTTTGACAACGTGCAACAATTATGTGACCAATTTCTTGGCTAAGTATCTATCTAAATTTTGTTTGAACACAAATAAATTCGAACATATTCAATGTTACAACAAAGGAAGTATTTAACAAACAGTTCTGTCTGAATAACTTCACTGAAAACGCTATGCCAAAAAAATTCAAATATTAAAATTATTTTTATACATTAAAGCTAATGCAAATAATAATGAAACAATACCAATAAAAAATACTTCCAAGGTTCAAATTGATAATAAAAACTAAATAACTTACAATTGAACAACCGCAATAAATTATTGAAAATAGAAATTGTATACAGTTGACACGAACGAACAACAGTTAAGCAAAATAAAAAAGTACATACACCACAAAATGAACATAAATGAAAATAAACAAATACTCGAGCAATGAGGCCTTGAAGAACTCAACGTGACAAAATTTCATCCATAGCAGATGAAAAAAATTTAGAGACCTGAGGTCCAACTAAGAAGAAAATTTGAAAATAAGACTTAAG
The DNA here is from genome assembly GCA_916381525.1 of Cercopithifilaria johnstoni. Classification (NCBI taxonomy): domain Eukaryota; kingdom Metazoa; phylum Nematoda; class Chromadorea; order Rhabditida; family Onchocercidae; genus Cercopithifilaria; species Cercopithifilaria johnstoni. The sequence goes on from CAKAEH010001447.1 coordinate 36,392, forward strand.
TGGAACAAAAAAAGACTGCATAATTCGAAAGAAAAGATCACAGGGATATCGATAGTAAAAAGAGAAACTTGAAAGAAACTTGAAGCAATTACACTTTGGCATTTCAAACAAAATGAAAATTCAAAGTTCATTAAAGCCGCAAATTCACCAAACTCGCAAATATACAAAGTCAAGAAGTACAGCATTTTAACGAGCATTTTAATGAGTCTAATTTCTTTTGAATTTAAGAACAAAGGCTTAATACACAAGAATAACAACTTTGATATAAAAGCGCTCAAATTTTATAAAAAATGAAAGAATACACAAAAAAAAGCTGCGAACAAGGCATGAAAACGAGAAGGAATTTTGATAATCGCAAGTAACGATAAAGCATAAAACAATAGCTAAGCTTATTCTTATCCGTGTTTCAATCAAAAACATATACAATTATATATTCCCGGCAACTTCTAATGAGAATTAAAATAAAACTAAAATTGTATCAATCATGTAAAAACCGACGATGGTACGATACCTTCCTTAGATGCAAGGCCGGGTGCAAGATTGACATTCGCGAGAAAATTTAACGGAAATTCCACAAGATTACCAATCAAATCTCGAAGATATTCCTCGGCTATTTGTGGAACAGTTTCACTTAGCGGTATTTTTGCAATATGCATTTGTACTTCTACGAAATCTCTCAACTTATCTGTTGGAATAACATTGAAAACCTGTAAAATTTTAAAATTAACCATCTTTTAGACGAAATCAAGACGTATTATAAATAACAAACGCAACAAAAACTAATTTAGAATGAATGACTGAAACATTCTAATGTAGTGCATAACCTTACAGTTACCGTAATATTAAAAATATTGCTTCTTACATTTGATAAAAGCAGCAATATAATTTAATTTTATCCAAAATACAAAATCCATACTTTTTCAAATATTTCTGTATTCTTTTTTGCGATGGCTCCCCAAGTCCCGACGAAAAACGAGTCAGCAACGGGATCATCCATATCAATTTTCCGTTTCGGCGATTTCCTTTTTTGCTCCGGCAACAAACCGAGATGCTCCTACAGAATTAAATAAGCTCCTTTATATTCATTTCTTTCAAAATGCTATGAAATAAAGCTGAGCAATAAAAGAATGGTAGCTGTAATGTGAATGGTTAAACTATTCCCTATTTTATTGCCAACACCGAACAATACAATACATCTTTCGATTATATAGAGAAAAAATTCTGAAATGAATCAGCTAAAATCATCCGTCTAGAGCTCTAAGACCAGTCAGTATCTATGGCTATTGAAACATTCATAACTGCCAAAAAGCAATCGATTCAGTCTATCCTAGCAATGGGTAAATTAAATGAATTGGTTTCAGCAATTATAAATGACCCATATACTATAATTTCGAAAAAAATCAAACAAATAAATTCAATTACCTTTCAAAATTGGCGATAATATTGAAAGAATGGTTTCTCTTTATTTAATAGAATAAAAAAAGCAACAAAATTAATAACTAACCATCATCAGTGCCTTCCGTAAGCTGAAAGCAAATTTACCCGCATTGTATGGTTTTCCGTCCATTCGGGATGACACATTTTCGCAATCTTTTACAAGAATGCAAACCTGTTTTGAAAAAACGAAGCGTTATTAACAAGCAAAATCAGTAAGCGGAAATTTCGCAATCATTATATATTGTCGAATTCATTTAGATAAACAACGCATTTCATATAACTTATGAAATATTTATTATCCCCAAATTTCAGGAACTCAATGACCTAAATTTTAGATTTGTATGGTTGCCCATAGACTAAGCTAAATCCAAATTGTTCAAGATGGAACATAGCACAAATGCGTTAAATGATTGTTCTTTCATTAATTTCGCTATCGCCATATTACCTTAATCTTTTTATTTTATAGCGTTGAAAAAGTTAATAGACATTTTTAGTTATTTATCTTCTTGCCCTTATAGCCATTGATACTATTCTAACAAAAACCATAAAAAGTGCTTCAACTTTCCACAATAATCTTCAGGGATTTAAAAAACGACTGATTCTTACCTCTGAATCGCGATTACCAATTTGTGAACGGTCGTTTATATTCGCTGACCCAATAATCACATATCGGTCATCCACAATCATTAATTTGCAGTGGATGTAAATTAGTTCTGTTAGCTGGAAAAATTTATTTACTGCGACAAGATCTGAATTTTCAGGAAATTCAGCAAACTTCTTTTGGAGTACTTCAAAGTTTCCCAAAACAAATGAATGTATGAAATAATCGTTTGAGCATTCGATGGGATGCTAATTGATGCAATATCATACTGAAGCACAGATATATTTTAGCCATATCATTTATGCACAGTGCCAAGAAAATCGATTCAAATCGATTTTTTTCCTCTTCGGATTTATGGGACTCAAATCAGTTATCTGATAGACGGCATAACCTTCATTTTATGAAAACTTCATCCTCACCAATCTTCCAGACAGCACTTCGTAAGTACGCAAAGAACCAATATGAATATATTCCATTGGATCAGGCACAAATCTTTTGAGACCTTCGATCAACGAATTTGGTCCTCGGGAAAGTGATTTATAAGTCCAATGTAAAACAGCCTGTAGTGCTGAGCCACCTGGTGCACCAATATCACCTTCAAAACCGGGAAGCAGTGGTAGCATTATGTATACCCGAAACTTCGCCCGTTCACTGAAATAAATGTTCTTCAAACATGATTATAACTAACTAAACAAGCATTTGAGAAAATTGAAAGTTGGATGATTTGAAATCAACTTAAGTTTGAAACCACAAAAATGAAAATAATTGAAAAAATTTCTATTACTAACCGATACGCTCGTTTAATTCGTTCACAAAGTACTTTACAAATTTCGTTTCCCACATCAGCGCTATCAATAATGGAAATGAAAAATTGATTTTCAATATAAACATAATGTTTAGCGTTTGCAATAAGGGAGACATATGCCTATAAGATGCAATTGATTGTAAAGATTCCCTCACTAAATATCACTAATCTGAGCTCATACAATGGTTAAAATTTGTAGACCTTTTTCTCATCTATTATCCTATTACATCAAAGAATTAATTTTCAAGTTTCAGGCTTAATTTAGTTCTTTACTTTCTCACGGACACTAGAGAATAAAGTACTAATCTGCACAACTACGACCAGAACTGCATAGCCTTCACTCTGTTTTTTTTTGAAAAAAAAAACAAAAAATCCGTTAATGATACCTGTTGAATGCTGTCTTCTGTAGCGCTAACAAGTGATGACCATTTTGAAACTGAGCGTAAGATTTGCACATCAGCCAAACTACTGTATGTTTCTAATACACGCGGTACTTTAATGGTGTCATAACATTTGGGTAACAAAAACGGATATTCTTTCAATTGTTTCGACTTTTCTGTCTGTAAAATAATTGCTAGATGTCTCAAATAGATACCGGAAATTTTAAAAAGATTTCTAATCTTAATCTGATGAAAAAAAGAATTAAATAGAATTAATTCAATCAATACATAAACATCAAGAAAGAAAGATACTTTAGTCGCATTCCATCTTTGAATAAAGTGTCGAGCAATATCACGTGCAGCACTGCCATATGTACACGCATGAACATCGTGCCAAGGCATCCGTGGAGTCACATTTCTGTCAATAAAATCTGAAAAATTAATCATATGTTAAGGATAATGCATGCAATATTTGTGTATTTAAATGTCCTTCAAAATTACAAGCTGAATAAATTTGCCATACACTAGTTCAATAATTAATTAACTGTCAAATAAACAGGAATACGCAGTATCATGCGTTTAGTGATTCATTAACTGCTTAGTTCGCAGGTGATTTAATAATTTAAGAACCAGTTAGCTAGCGACTTAGTATTATATCAGTTATTAAGTACCCAGCTATATGTCAATTTCAAAGTTGTTCAAAACTGGATTACCAGAGAAGTTATACTTGGTTTCAACCAGAAAATCAATAGATTAATTTTATTTCTTTTGAAATCACCACATAACTTTCGAATTTCAATTATTTTCAAATCTTTCAAATCAATTTTTTTGAGTCTGATAAGAGAACCACTCCAAAAATCCAATTTAAATATTCCATCGTGAAGCAATAATTTGACTAATGGATCGATTTGGCAACTGGCATTTATGAATCGCTATCGCAAAATTTATTCACGGTTAGTTTCGGTAACATGGCTGCGCTTCACCAAAATATAGAGCTAAGTTCGAACCTGCTATACTTTCTTAGGATTTATATGAAAGGAAATAAGTGGAAACCTTATCTTCGAAGTAGTTGTTTTTAACACAAAATATCAACATACCATGGAATGGCATATCGAGTTCAACAAAATCCTTATGAATGAAATTTGTGTAGTCTTTTCCAATCCATAATTTTCCAGCACCTACCATATGTTCTTCCATAGCACGAATTTTCTCGTCTTGATCGCGCAGTTCCATATATCTGCAAATGTTATTATTTTGCGCACAATTTCAATTGATAAACTAATAATTAATTAGAAACTTTGATCAATAATTTGCACTAATCTACATAAAAATTACAATTGGCTGGACTTGAAACTACTTAAAAATTACCTAAGATCATATCGAGTCGTTTCCTGCTTAACTTTTTGCCAGTGTTTTTTGGCCGATGATGGTTTGAAACTATATGCTACTTTCGATAATATCTTTCGTTGTGGTGGAGGTGTTGATTTCTTCTCAGCATTATGTTTCACCTCTTCTGCTTTTCCACTACGTACATAGGCCTGAGAAAAAACATAACTTTATCTTTATATTACAGTACATATATACATATACGTATTGATCAAATCTAACTAATGCCTAATATGAAATGAAGCTTACGTAAATCTTTACTTGTATTTGCATTTCTTAGCGAAACTTACGTGTGACATCGAAAATAGTGCTTGCTCCCTTTGAGTGATACTTATATAAAGCCAAAATATGTGAGGAATTAAGCTGATAATTATTTCCCTTTTTCAAGCCTTACGTGAAACACCCAGCTACAACTTTTAATATAATAATAGTACACACGCAGAGTGAGGAAACATATCAAAGTGGAAGTCATGTCTACTGTCAAATTTTTCCCGAAATTCGAAGTTAAAATATTCCGAAGTAAGTACCTTATATTCATTCATAGCATCATGGATATCCATTCTTTCCGCACTCATATTTAGCATTTCAATGGGTGGTGCCGAAGATATCGATTTTGACCTCCTTTTCACGGTTTGCTTATGTTTAACCACTGATAGAAGAACACGTTTGTGTTCTACTAACTTCTGCGGAATTGCATGTTCTCCTAAACAATCAGCAGTAAATTAGTCTTTGCAGGCAATCATTATTACCAGAATTTACACCAATGAACTTCACTGTTTTATTAACTTTGTTCGATGTCTCTGTGAAAAAGTAACCTAAGCCAATAAAGGCTGTCACGAACAAGAAAACCAAACTTACATTAACGCTAGTTAACCTTAATCTCCAACATAAAGATGGAAAATCTCTGTGCCAAAATAATCCTAAGATTTTGATGAGTTATTGAAAGTTCGAAAATTTTGAAAAACTAAATAAAAACCAAGAAAAACACTTCCAAACAAATAAAATTCAGATGTAATAATAATAAGACAATTGCATGCATAACAAATAACACAAAAAATCTATCAAGCATACTAATTACAAGAGAATATTCATGCTTTTCAAAAATGCAACTAAATTTTACACATACAGCAGAAACGGTAGTTATAACAAAGTAAAAGAATTACAAAAATCAAATGAAGGGAAGCAAATAGTAATGAATGAAATATGAATGGATGAATAAAGAAGTGATAAAAGAGGAGTAACTAGAAATTTCCACAACCAGCTGCTTTGTTTTATTCGTTTTCTTTTGGGCAAACTATTTACCTTCATTATCTTCACCTTTCTTGAGTTGTTTTCGTTTAGAAAAAGTTGAATATTTTCGCACGCTCTTTGGTTTGGAGTTTTTTCCATTTCCTACTTTTTCGTTTCCTAAATTGCCCGAGCTATCAACTTCATCGTACCCGTCACTTTTTTTTGCCACCTCTTCATCTTCCTCGAGTCCAATGGGTGAGAGTACTCCAGCTGCTCTTACAATCTGTCTTACACTTTTCACCTGCAATAAAACACTTCATTTTCTCCACCCTTCGGGAAAGTCCATCCTAAAGTTAAATTGCTAAATTTGACAAGTTTCATATTTCGTTCAATTTATTCATACCCGAAAAATAGACCCTCCATAAGGTTCATATAGTGTGTCGACAGCTCAAGATTTCAGAACCTTCGTACTGCTAAGCAGTAATGATTCATTCGGTCTTCGGCGGTGACCTTTAATCCCGAAATGATTGCAAGTTAAATTCGAATATCTTAACTAATAAATCACTCACAATTACCATAAACAAATCAAAGCCCTCTTTGAGATCAGTTTAACATTTCGTCTGAAGATGAGCGCTCTAGAACTATAAGCTGCATTTTTTCTTAATTATTACAACAAAAAAACTGGTTCAGACTAAAACGAACCATGGAAAAGTTACCACCTACACAGATATTTTGATGTTCGGAAATCTTCACTGAACCGCAATCAGTCAATTTATGGCGGCAGTCATCCCAACGACCGAAACACAAATCGATACCGCCAACAAATGCTATCAACTGATCAATAACGATTAGCTTTTCGTGATGAGCCCAGAAAAATGTACCCGATGAAAGATAATGATCTGGATGGCGAAGCACCTAAATACCAAAATAGCATAATTGATTTTTTTCTAAAGTTCACTCTTTCTCAAAGTATCTTCATGGCTAATTGGTGCGAAATTCTCGCTTTTAACTTTCATTTTCCTCATACATTGAATTAAATGCAAAAGCAAACTGAGTGTATCCATGTAAAGATATTACAAAATAAACGATGTAACTATTGAGAGCTCCTTAAATAAAATGTTTAGCTTAATGCCTTAATATTTTTATGAAGCGTTTGCAGAGTTCGCTTAGTGTATATGCTATTAATTCCTAGGGCCATTTCCATTTCCTTGTACAGGAGAACAAATATTCTGACTCCTTGTTCCGCCTTCCTCTGAAATTACAACAGTCGCATAAACTAAAATCAAAAAAAAAAATGCAATAGTAAAAACTAAGCCAAAATAAATCACATTTTTTCCTTCACCATCATAAAAACAACATATTTCAGATTCAGCAAATTTAAATCATTTAATTAATGAATTTCCAATATTATTTAATGATTCCCAATATATTGCAGTTCTGAAACTTTCTTTTTTATTATCGTTCAATTTCTGATGCAACAAAATCGTATAAACAAACCTTTAAAATTTCATCAAGCCTCCAACGATTTCCCTCCACTGGTGGTCTTTTCATAAAAATCTCAGGTGATAGCCACCAGTCTGCAATGAAAATTTCCTCGCGTGCTAATTCCATCATATTTGCCGCATGTTCCATAAACGATCGTCCATCAACAAACCTACAAAAAAAAGAATATTCGAAAAAAAAAATCCATTAATAATTAATCAACAATCCGTAGCAAATTTTATTTCATTGACATGAAAAAAATTTTGGCGAACCATTGAATACTCTGTGCACGCCGTACCGGAAATGTTGACCCGTAAGGATGGTTTTCTAGCCAAATCCTTCCAACACTACTCATTGATTCTAATATTGCTGCCTTCCATTGTATCGCATCTAATGGTGTTCGACATTTCAGTGTCAATACACTAAAAGTTGGAATTTGAAATTAAATTAAATAAGATAGGCAATATTTTTAACACTAGCATTTCAAGGATGCAAATTACGATTACCACTGACATGCTCGCTGTCTTTATTTTACATTAAAAATATTATTTCACGCCACATCATGCAGGAAAAAAAGACGATTTTTACCATTAAAGCCTGCGAAAAATCTTTCACTAGTCGCTAGCACCAATTTCACATCAAAATCATCCACTATTCACTATCAAAATCATCCATTAGCATCAATTTCATATCACTGACGATTTCAGAATATCTACTGTTCTTGAAACTATATCACTAGTAAAACAGTGAACTCACTATTGCTGATTGCTGATAATCAAACCATTCGGCATTCCTTCTGCTTCACTACTTCCAGCAGAAACATCGAAGTCGCGATCAAATAAAAGAACTAAACGTACCTGTTCAGTTCTTGGATTCATATACCAAACAGATGAATCCTGAATTAACGATAGTGTTGGTATAAAAAAGTAGATGAAAAATTCTCGTCCCTTAATCTTTTTTCTTTCGAAGTGAAAAAAGAAAATGGAGGCAATTGTGAAATTACTTTTAAAATAAGCCACCGTCTCGACCATCTCAGACAATAACGGACACAACATTGTTTCCAACCGATAAAAACTCTACTACCACCAGGACGCTTTTTTACAAAACCTTCGCAGTATTTACCACCCAATTCAGATACAAATGAAAAACGCGACACCTCCAAAAATTCTGCCTGTTAAAAAATTAAATAAGACAAATTACGACATACATTTGTTGATCTTGTAAAACTGCAATCTGCACTACGCTTATATATTCGGTTAGAATATCTTAATGTTACTAAAGTTTAGGATTAAGAAATAGATTTTGAGATCTCCATAGAGAAAAGGCAGCTGGAAATATATGTCTCTTACTTTCAAGCAATTTAAAAAATTGTGTTAGTATAAAGTTAATAAGGCTGTATGTCAAGCAAAGGACAGATTTCTAAGGCGTTGAACTGGAACATCAGACAATCTTGGTGACTCGACAACTTAGATTTTGATTTTCAAAATATATATTTCTTAAATAAACTAACTGTTTCATGATAATTTCTGTTCACAGGTATATGCAACACTGCTTGAAGCCACTTCTCCAATCTTTGCTGAAAAGTGATAATAAGCTTTAGAAAAATAACGAAAGCACACGAAAAAATTTTTACCATAGTAACAATAGCTGACAAACCTCATTAATAAAATTGGCATCAACTTACTTTAACTACTAGAAAGATTGAATCAAAAGATCAAGCACCAAACAGCTGAAATAGCAAACTGCCAATAAAAAATTTGCGATTGTAAGCTGTTTTTTCGGTTATATCTGACCTGCATTGCACTGAATACCCTAAGATTCTGATATTATCACTAAACTGACTAAATGCTTCCAAAAAAAGACAAGTTAAAACAGGACAATCGAGCGCGTAATCAGCATTAATGAATCTATTGTTAACATACCCGACGTTCGTTTGGATCAATAACTGCATCCGGAACGAAACCAAGATATGGCAGCTGATGCCGCTTTACTTCACTTGACTGTACATTTTTTCGTTCCAAAAGATCCTCTCTTGTTGGAAGTAACACTGAAGAATTTAAATTGTTAAAAATTATCAGTAAGCAATAGAATTAAACATAGTGAGATATTTAATCTGTAATTACTGCCATAACTTCTGCTATTGGTTCAGCGCAATATTTTCTTCAATAAAAAAAAATCTGATTTCATGTCTGATATGATATAACTATTCCTCTTAGGAAGAATATAAATCGTGTCGCTAGATCTATTTAATCACTCTTTTGATAGTTAGAGGATGCCAATGCTTAGACATTGCAGACATTGATCATTTTTTATCTTATAACTCGAAATTGACTTTAATTTCTAGTTAAATCCAGTTTTGAGCAACAAGACTAACAAAGTGAATATAAACAGCACTGTTAAAAGTGAACTAAATGAACCATTCAGTGTAGGAACTGAAGCAGTTCCGGTGACATCAGTGACAACCAGATGTTGCTTAGCATTAGTCTCTTTTTCCGTAGTGCCACTTTGATGTATATTATCAAGATTGCTAGACTTATTCAAATCACAGGTCTGAAAATGAATTCATATGTGAAATCTTTACAAAGAAATATTACAATCTAATTTCTCGCATTCCACAAATAACCTTTTGGCTTCTCGCTGTCTTATGATATGGACAATTATCTTCGTGGTCCGGTATTATATCAACGCCAACCGACTCAAGCGCATCATCTATGACTTCTTGTGCTCTGCAACACAAAAAATCATGAAAATTCATCACAAACTGATCTAAAATAAAATGAAGACAACTATCACTACATACTTTGCCACCTACACAAACATAAACATGCACAGTTTTGTTTTTCATTGCTGTTTGCAAGAATTTAGATTACTTAATAATTACCGATAACAGCCAGAGACCGATTTGTACGTAGTTAATCCATCAATCTTATGGATAACAATAAAAATACAAAACAAAAACTCAAAAAAAGCAAATGTTTGATAATAATCTCAATGCGCATAACAACAATTAGATGCTACTAGCAAATAAAATACTTAGAAAAATTGGAAGATAATTTTTCTCTAATTATTATAATTTGATCAGACTTTCATTGCAATAAAATAAAGATGATATTTTACATGCAGGAAAAAAGAAATAGAGAAAAAAATCAGAGGAAAAAATTCTCTAAAACTATTTATTTGGAAAATTGAATTTTTTCTAACATATGAGCTGCAATATCACATCACAAAGAGATGATATTTTATATGCAGAAAAAAACATGCATGAAAGAGTTAAAAGCTTAGGCTAATAAAACATGTTTACGATAGAAGAAGCACAGGAATAACACTATTATGAATAATTACAATTCTTTTCCATATCGTAGCCTGAATTAATAATTTCCATTCTTATTATTATTATTGATAACTGTTTCATTGGCAATAATTTTTCAATTAGAAAATTATGGCCTCCGCTATTATACTGTAAAAGATTGATTTAGCTAGTTATTGCGGTGAAATGAGTTAAAATGTTCGAAGTCGAAAGTTTAGCAAAGACGCTGATATACGTGTTTTTCGAATCAAGGTCAATTCTACCATCAAAATTGAAAACAGACTTTAGAAATGCAAAATTATTCCACCACTTTCCGTGTGATTTTGGCTTTTGCTTCTTACCCGATCCGGTTTCTCTTATTCAATCACTCTTCTAATCAGAAGCAATAACACATTTGTAGAATAGGACGGACTTCAAATATTAGTGACAAAGATTACCTACATCTAATATGTTTGTCATTTAAACGGTTCATCAAATCCTTGGCATTAAAAATTTGTGTATCTATTTTTAAATTTTCTGCATCGCTTGCAGTTAACAAAAAATATATTTGGATGTATTTAGTTCACATGTTTCGGCCGCCGTTTCGGAATTTCGCTGCTGGTATCTCCTTCTAGAATTCGGGAGTCAACCAGGTATTATTACGCTATCAAATGAAGTTATGATAACTAAAGGCTATTGTTAGCCATTCGTTATCTAAAAAAAGAAAAAGATTTTACCAGTAATTACCTAAATAGGAAAAAAACTCACCTCCTAACTGGAGCTCGTATTCGTTCTGCAGCACGATGCGTGAGTAACCGAGCAGCAAGTACAGCAAAATCTTTATTTTGCTTAACAACTTTCCACCGAAACGGCCCATGTTCCAATTCAATCACATATCTAATGAAAAAGCTATTTCTTATCACGATGTTTATCTTTCAGTTCAATTTATAGCATTACTAAATGTATTTGGAGGCATTCAAATTCTTGTCATCACTGAGTTTATATAAATGTAAATCACTGATATAGATTTAATATGAAAAAACAAATTACCTTTTTTTTTATGTAATATATATTATATATATATAATATAAAATATATTACATTAAAAGTTAATGAAATATAAAATATATTACATTAAAAGTTAATGATACCATAATTATACACAAAAACTAAACACTTCTTATGGTAATAGCTTACCCTTTGGAGTGTTCATTTACTTATTCTATTCCTTCCAGTACAAATATCCATTGTCTTATATAAACGAAGCTCATATATGTCTTGCATAGTACAAAAGATGCAAAACACAGTGTGACAAACAATCGATTAAAATAATGAATTCTTTCTGAAGGAGTATTTTCTGAAGCGTTGCAAAGCCAGGGTGAAACAAATTGTCCACTAACTGAGAGAGTATGCTCCATACATATTACTTAAAACTGAAATCTTACAAATAAGCATTTATGAGATGCAATCCGAATTTCTGATCTCGTTTTACATCGGTTATTCGAGCTTTTACCGGAAGACCGCGAATCCAATAACCACGGCATCTTGCTTGATCTTGAGTCTCGTGTGTCGACAGGTATGGTATAACACCAACTAAAACAATATTAAAACTGGTCAAAATCTAGTATGTTATATGTATTTTAGTTATTGAAGTTTACAAAAAATCGTTGGAAGGAAGTAAAATAAAATGATCGCTAAATTATTTCGTAGGACTGCTAAAGTAATTCAGTGCTTCTATGAAAAAACAAAAAAGAGGAGAGAAACATAGAAAGACACCAAAACCCTAAAATCCTCCAGTAATAAACAAATTTGTGAGAGCTATCAGCTTAAAAACAAACCAAATATTGTTGGGTATAAGTAAGCTCTTCATCGAAAAAACAGACTACCTATTGGCCATCGAGGCACTTCAATGAATCCATCTTCCATGACTCAGTTTAGCTTTAAATTGCTGTTTTCCTATTTATTGCTCATCATACCTTCTGTTTCATAAATTTCATCTTAATAATTATATAAGAAACAAACTTTTATGACTTGGTGAACCAGGTAATGATTCATAGAGCTGAGCTACAATACAATCACAAGCGAAACCATCTTCATCATCACATTCATCAGCCATTCAAGATATGATGAATGTTCGCACGAGGATGAGAACTCAAACCGTTTAAGCTTGAATGAACATGGGAAATAGCGATGGCAATTGTCTGCAGCCAGTAACAGTCACTCAACAGCAACTTATGAATTATTTAATGTTACGACTTGATGCGAACAATAAAAAGATAGCAACAACAGCGATAAGGATTCAGCTGGTACCACAAAATCAACTCTTACAAGTAATTCACTTAGTCAACTTTTGCCTACTAATTATTTGATAAATTTATTAGCCAGTTATTAATTTGTTCGTTAACTTCTAATAGGCCTTAATTCAGTGAAACTTTTTTGACTTAACAAAAATTGGCTAAAATTTATAAAAAGTTAAATGCCTCTCACTACCAACCTTTTTTTTTCTATGCTGAAATTTAATTTAACTTAAAGTCAATTTGAAAATACTTGAATGATCAAATACGTGAATCTAATTATGTAAACAAAAAAGAGAATAATAAAGGCAACACGTGAAACAAAGTAAAATAATACACATGAAGTACAATTAAAATAATTTGGAAATAAATTAAAATAAAAATAAACCAATTTGCTTTTGCACGAAATAAGTCATTTGTAATAAATAAATTTAAACAATTAAAATTTTAATTTTACATAATATATAAATTCAAATGACATAGCTTTTTAAATTTCTACTATAACGACTTAAATGATCTCAATCACTATCATATCATTAATCATATTATTTTCAATCTAATTTTAGCTATTTCGATAATGCGTTCAAATCTCATGTCATCATTCTCCTCTCAATTCTTATCAACATTTCACACATCATTCTTTCTACTATTCATCCTTCCAACTGATTGAGCACACTATCTCGCAAACTTTACCAATCTCCAATACCTCTTAAACTACTACGATATCTCCTCAGCGGCAACTTCTCGCACTTTTATCAGCTTTTATATTAATGTTTGTCAACATATGCAACGGATATGCAACGGATTATCTTACTTTATAAATAAAAAAAGAGTGCAAAATTTTTCAATTTAATTTAATCATTTCAATAGTAGGATTTGAATTTCAGCGCTATCAGTGTAAAGTTTATTCTCTTCTCGATGTTATTTCATTCAAACATTTCTTACGGTCTGGTCTATTTGATTATTTTAAAATTCGATTATATAATTCATAATTCCAAACTCAATTAGATTGTTTTACAGACGAAGAAGATAAATGGTCTTCTGTTGAAAATTAAAAGAAAATCAACTTAATGCTACACAACTCTTTCTTTTTTTTAGATATATTTTCGATATATTATATAGATATATTTCCGTTTTTCGCTTTCAGATGGTTTTTTTAGACGGAAAATAGATAAATAGATTTCAAATTTTAAATTTAATTTAATTATCAATGGTTGATTTCAGTTTTAAATAGAAATGTTTAGCTTCAATTCTGGTTATATTATATTGAAAAATTGAAATAATTCGCTTAAAATGAGAGGGAAGAAAAAAATTATGATCTGAATTGAAAAATTTAAAAGAATTTTTTTTTTAAGTTATTTATAATACAAAAATAAATAATCGTTATGAAATATTTTAATTGAATTAATAAAATCAAACTAATTAATCAAACTAATTAAATCAAACTAATTATTAATCTAATTATTTAAGATAATTATTTGGCATTTTCTTGATGAAAATGAAAAAGTCTAAAATTAATCTAATAAAAATCTAAAATTAATCTAATTATTTGACAATTTTCTGCATCAACAATTAGCAATAATTCTCTAATGAAACATTAAATTAGAAAAATGATATTCAAGCATTAAAAGTTTTTGCAAAAAAAATTTTTTTAATTTAATTGAAATGAAATGGATATATGAATATGTGCAAACAATGATAAAATAATATGAATAATAATAATAAAAAGCGCTGGTAACTATCATATTCGATTACAACGAAAATATTGCCATTCATTTGAATTATATCAAAAGGAAAAAATAAGTTTTATAAAAAACTGTCGCAGAAAAAGATGAAATAAATTTGAGAGTTGTGACGATAGTATGAAATATGAATAGAATAGCTGTAGGAAAAATGTAGTAGAAATGAGAGGCATTATTCGATAAATGAAATAATCTTTTAATTTTTGTCGTTTTGTTTTTCTTTTTCAAAATGTAAATGGATACACACACATACACACATACACACACATACATACACATACACGTGCAGATACTGGTTTTTAACAGACAAACATATAAAAAGGTATTTTGGTCGTTTTAAAATGTAAATTAATACGTATACATACACATATCACACATACACACACATACATACACATACAAAAGGTATTTTGTCGTTTTAAAATGTAAATTAATACATACACACACATACACAGACACTTACATACAGGCACATACACACATATGCACACATACACACACATACACACATACATATTTGCAGATGTTCATTTCCAACAGACAAACATTTAAAAAGGTATTTTGTCGTTTTAAAATGTAAATTAATATATGCACATACACATACACACATACATACACATATACTTGCAGATGTTCATTTTCAACAGACAAACATATAAGAAGATATTTTGTCGTTTTAAAATGTAAATTAATACATACACATACACACACACACACACACACACACACACACACACACACACATATACATACATACTTGCAGATGTTTATTTCCAACTGACAAAAAATATATGAAAAGAAATTTATTATTTCGTTTTGTTGAATTATTTACAATACAAAAGAACAGCCATGAAAGTTTACAATAATTTTAAGGTTGAAATTTTTTTTCTTTTTAAATTTTATTCAATTCAGATATTTCATATTAAAATGTTATCATAACATATACTGCATTATGTATAACTTTATATCATTATTTTAAAGGGATATATTAATGGGTATAATTTATGCAAAGTGAATGGAAAGAATTTCTCAATGATTCTAAGAGACAACAATAAAATATTATTAATTTATATGACACCTCCAACAATGAAATATATTTAATTTATATGACACCTCCAACAATGAAATATATTTAATTTATATGACACCATATGATATAAATAAGATTAATGAATCATGCGGTGATACCTGTATAAATCATGCGGTTATCATGAAAGAAAGGTGACCATACCAAGTTTAATATTTGCAAAATGAAAAAAAGAACAAAAAATCACTCGAAAATCTTAAGAGATAGTTAATAATTCTCCAGTACATATATTATTACATATGATATAAATAAGATTAAAGAGATAATAATTCTCGAGTACATGTATTATTACATATAATATAAATAAGATTAAAGGTATAATTAATAAATCTCGAGTACGTATTTTATTATATGTCATATAAATAAGATTATTTGAGTAGTTAAGTTATTTTCAGTATGTAAAATAAATGATTTATTGTTGTATGTAACACATCCATCATTATAGCACCAAATAACAAATAACAAAAATCATTGGTTCGATGATCATCACTTCATTCTTAATTTATTATTATTTTTGATATTACTGCAGTTGTAATTTACATTTAAAAAATATATTCATATTTTAATTAATTAATTAATTAATTAAAGAAGTGCTAAATTCATGCGAAGAAAAAAGAAGACAAACAACAAAAATCATTGGTTCGATGATTTCATCACTTCATTCTTAATTTATTATTATTTTTGATATTATTGTAGTTGTAATTTATATTTAAAAAATACACCCATATCTTAATTAATTAATTAATTAATTAAAGAAGTGCTAAATTTATGCGAAGATAAAAAATGAAAAGAAATGATCGTTTATTCCAAATGTTTTTTTAAATACAAATAATAAATTATTTATTGCAATATAAATAAGATTATTTGAGTGATTGAATTAATGCAATATAAATACATATATCGAATAAATTTTAATTGAAATAAATTATATAAACAAATAAGTGTAAACAAATCATATAGAAATGTTAATATAAATACATTTATCGAATAAAGTTGTTTTTAAATAAATAAATATGTAAATAACAGAAGATTGCTAAAGGCAATATATAAAGTTGCATATGGAATTAATCTGTTTTTAAATTCCTAGAATTTATTGTTGTAGGAAATTTATAATTGAACAAATCAATTTTATTCAGTAATTTTATTTCATCAAACTTGTTTTCTTTTCATTCATAAAATTCCGAAAAATATTTCAGGTAATTTTTTATCAATAAATTGTCAATACCTTCGTAATAAATAAAACTAAATAAAAATATATATAATAGAAATAAAATAGTAAATAATAAACAATAAATAAAATAATAAATAATAAATAAAAACAAATAAAAATAAAAAAGCAATAAAGAAAATAACAAATTCTATATTTTAAGTTTTCTTTAATTATCCAAAAAATTAAATGAAATAAAACAACAATTACGGTAATGGTAATTTCCTTTAATTATTTAAAAATAAAATCAAAACAACAAATATGCATTTGGTAATAAATAAAACAACAAATTCTATATTTTAAATTTTCCTTTAATTATTTAATTTATATATATATAAATTATATTTTCTTTAATTATAACAAATATGCATGTAGGAAAAAATTTTTTTAATTTGTTGATGAAATTTTGAAAATATTTCAGGAATGCTTTTTTCAGATAAATTATTTGTATCTTCATATGCAAAATTTGTTTATGATAATGAATTAATTTAATTAATAAAATTTAATGAAAGCGGGAATTTAAAAGAAATAAGGAATTTTCGATTATTATTGATAAATAGGAAGCAGCACTAAAAACTTGAAAACATGAAAACATAACAACCAATAATGTTAACTATCAAATGAACGCATAAATAATTGTTTCATAGAATTAATTGCCTAAAATAATTATTTAACAAATTCTATATTTTACATTTTCGTTAATTAATTAATCAAAAATAAAATAAAATAAAAGAACAAATATGCATGTGCTAAAAGTTTTAATTTGTTCTTAAAATTTTAAAAATATTTCAGAAAATTTGTTTTTAGAAAAATTATTATATCTTCATAAACAAAGCTTATTTAAAGTAACCAATTAATTTAATTAACAAAATTTAGGATTGCTTTGTTAAAAGAACGCTAATTTAGAGATATTATCCTAATTTACAATTCATTTTGATATTTACCACAATTATTTTTCTCAATCAAATAAATATTTTTATGCAATAATTCATGATTGAGAAATTTTATTTATAAATGAAAAATTTTTTGAAATTTAAAATTATTGACAGATTTTGCAAAAACAAAAGAAATTGAATGGAAATATTAATTGTATTGTTTTTATTGTTATTTTTCATTGCATTGTTACTATTTGCATCTTTCATTAGGCGCTATTGGTATTATTCATTAAGCGCTTTTTGTTTTCAATTTAATAAATTTAAGAAAAAGGAAGAGGAAAAATAGCAATTAAAAAAGGAAGGAAAGATGAAAAGAAATTGAAAACAAAAGTTTTTAAATTTCATTTTTCACGAATAACAATATAAATTTATTAATTGTCACTAAAATTTTTAATTTTTCAATTTTTTTATTTTATAGTTTTTTTCCTCTTTTCTCCTAAATTAATTAAATTTAACAAGAAGGAACAGAATTTCTAATTGGCGGAAATTTTTTTGTTAATTAAATTTATTAGTTAATTAGAATACGCCCAAGTTTTATTCTCACTAACTTTTTCATTCACTCTTGTCTAGCAATGATAATTATACTTATCATGAAAATATTATATTTATCGTATCATTATTATAGAGAAAAATTCAATCAGCATAACCGAATTTTTCATTCATTCGAAATTAGAAGCCATTAAAATCGGAAATGAAATAATAAATGGAATTGGAAATGTACGTAATTGATGGCATCGTATCACATGTTATAGTGAAAAATTCAATCAGCATAATCTAGTTTTTCATTAAAAATTAGAAGTCATTAGAATTGGAAATGAAATAATAAATGGAATTGGAAATGAATATAAAAATGAACAATAAATGAAATTTGAAATGAATATAAAAATGAACAATAAATGAAATTGGAAATGAATATAAAAATGAATAATAAATGAAGTTGGAAATGAATATAAAAATGAGTAATAAATGAAATCGGAAATGAATATAAAAATGAACAATAAATGAAATTGGAAATGAATATGAAAATGAATAATAAATGAAATCGGAAATGAATATAAATGTGAATAATAAATGCAATTGGAAATGAATATGAAAATGAATAATAAATGAAATCGGAAATGAATATAAAAGTGAATAATAAATGGAATTGGAAATGAATATAACTGATGGCATCATATCATATATTATAGTAAAAAATTCAATCAGCATAACCGAATTTTTCATTCGAAATTAGAAGCCATTAAAATTGGAAATGAAATAATAAATGAAATTGGAAATGAATATAATTGATGGCATGATAAAGGATAAAATTTCAAAATATAACAGACGAACTAGGAAAAAGCAACTATCCATAAAATTTTTATTGCAAAATAGTGGCTATCTTTTGAACTGTCATTTATGATGCATTATTATAATTCGAATTTCAATATTTCCTTTTATGATATTTAATAATTGTTTTTGTTTTTCTTTTTAATTGTTTAACAAATTTTGATAGAACTTGATACGATACAAATTATCGATTAATAATTTTTAAACTTGATTTGTTCATTTGCACTCTCTTCGATTTGTTTACCATTAATATATCAGTTTAACGCTTGAAACATTTGTTTACTTACTTTTGATAATATTTTGAATCATATGTTTTTTGTATTAGATTCCTACATTTTGATATTATTATCACATATGATTTGAATTATTATCACTTATTTGAATTATCACTTATGATTTAAATTCGCACATGAATTTAATTAAACTATCTATTATAATTATTAGTTTCTTGCATTTATTAGTTTCTTGTGTTTTTTGCAATAATTATAATACTAATAATTATAGTAGATAGCTTAATAATTAGGCTTATTGCTAATTATAAATTTGGAATAAAATAAATGCAAAAAACTAATAATTATAATAGTTTAATTAAATTCATGTGTTCATTGTAATAGATAGTTTAATTTATTATATAATAAGATAGTTTAATTAAATTTCAAATTTATAATTAGCAATAAGTAATTTCATATAATTACTCTAATATGCGACATTTTGTTTGTTAAAAAAATTTTTTGAAAAATATTGATAAATCAATAAGATTGAATAAATGATATAAAATTGAATCGATAAACGAAGTAGTAAAATAGGCATACATAATATAATATGATATAAATAATGTTTATCAGAATGTTGACAAACAGCATTGCTACAATCATTATCATAATTATTTGTGTCTGTCTCCATTGTATCAGCATTTTGGTCATCGTCCTTCATTTGTCCATTCCTATTAATTTAAAAATTGGGGTACAGCAATAGATTGATACTGCTTTGATTGATACGAATTCAATAATGGTCATTTTCAAATAATCTTTCACAATTCTTCTTATCTTTATCCAATTTTTATTTTACCAAAAATTTACATTCTTTAAATCATTGAAATAATTCCTTAAGATATTATCATTTAAAGATTAATTGATATTGAAATGAAGTAAACAATATGATTGTAAACAAATGTGTTATTTGACTGTCAACAAAATTTATTAGTTTATCAAATTTAAAAGACTTCGTTAAATGACATTCTTTTGAAGACTTATTGTCACTCATATTCTTAAGAGTATAACAATTATTTACTTGGCATTTCTTTCAGGATTCTCTAATTCTCTAATTTTAAATTTAAAATTATTTTAAAAAAATTTGAAAGTCATTTATTCAATTCATTAATTATTAGCTATTTAATTTGCTTAATGTTTCAATTCTTATTTGTCAACAAAGTAATTAAGTTTTTTAATTTTACTATTATATTTTAATATTAGAGTATAATTTATATGATTATATTTTTTATCTATTATTTAAAGAGCCATGTAAATAGTTTAAGGTGAATATGTTATCGAATATTGAATATCGTTGTAATTATTAACTTAATTAATTAATAGGGAAATTAATCGATTATTAGCATAATTTGAAAGAAATTTCACTAAATCTTAAAAGGAGATATTGATTTTCATTGTATCTTTAAAATTATTTTATTTTTCAAATAAATGTAAAATTTAATTTGTTTAATTTATTGTAATAAAATAATATCTTAAAAAGTAATTAATTTGCATTTATTTGAAATCCTATAGTTATTTGTATTCTTATAGATTTGATCTAATTATGATTAATTAGCCAAGGTCAAAGAAGTTTGAAATGATCGATTACACATTTTATTAACTAATTTCTTTTTTTAAATTTAATTTGTTTCTTCATTATAATAATTATATGCTAATATAATAGTAATGTTAATAGTAATTAATAGTAATATTAATAGTAATTAATAGTAATGTTAATAGTAATAGTAATTGAAATGATCGTTCATATTTTGTTTACTCTTATCATTTGTTTAATGATCATAGGATGAAATTAAATTTTATCTTTTCTTGTTTCAATTTTCTTGCACCGATATTATTCATTTTATGATTTTACAAACAAATTATGCATGTGACGTCATCAAATAAACTATATGATATAAATATGTTAATATTTTAAATTTTAAAATCTTACCATTTATTATTGTTAACTATATTTTATTCGATTACCATTTAAAAAAATTTGCAAATCAATCAGGATGTGTTAAATTATATTATATATACTATAGTTATTTATATTATATATTCAATTATATTATATACATTATATTTGTATTATGCAAATATAATAGTAATGTTAATAGTAATTGATAGTAATATATTAGTAATGTTAATAGTAATTGATAGTAATATAGTAGTAATGTTAATAGTAATTAATAGTAATGTTAATAGTAATAAATTGAAATGATCGTTCATTTAATTATATCAATCAGTATATATTATATTTATTTATATTATATATTTAATAGTACTATATTATACATATTACATTTATTTATATTGCATATTTAATGATATCAATCAATTTTTTAAAACATCAACAAGAGCATCTATTCGTAATTTTACTTTTCTTCCTTTTAAAAATTCTTAAAATTTCTATGAGTAATTTCTTTTCCTAAAAAATCTTTTGAAATTTTAACTAATTATAAATAGAGTTATGGTAAATAATATTAAATTATAATTTCAATTGAACATATAATTATCTTTCGTTTATGCAAAATAAATTTGCCAATTTATTTTCTATTTGATATATTCACCTAATCTTCCTTTTTTGATCTTTATGAGGAAATTATATTTGTTTTTATTAAAGCATAAATTTAATTTCAAAATTATCCGTTATTTTATTTTGCTCATTATTTGCATACCTGTTGATAATAATCATTGGCTATCATAATTGATCATTTCTCCTATCTATGATCTTGAGAAATAGCCATAAGCATACTGTTAATCAATCATTATTTATCGTAATTAATGATGTAGTCAAATGAATATCAAATAATTATCAGTAAAATTTACTATAAATTTATGCTCTATTTATTATTATCACTTTTAATTAAGACTTAATTAGTAGCAAAATTTATCATAAATTTATGCTCTGCTGATCATCTTTATATCTCTAATCAAAAACATATAATTAATGATTTCTTTTTTAGGAGTACAATAAAACTATTTTAAAAATTTCTGAATCAATCAAGGTCAAAAGTCAAACCTGTAATATTTAGATGAAAGAATGCATACATTTGTTTAATTTTGTGAAAAAGAAAATCTAGGACATAAATTGATTTTCTTTAATACACCTAAAATTTACTCAAACCCATGTCAAAAAATCAGACTAATACTTTTTGAATTTGATTGATGAAATTAATTCGGTCAAATGAAAGCATATTATTGCTATTAATAAAGAGAGAGAGAGAGAGAGAGAGAGAGAGAAAAGAATAAGAGGGAAAATCCGATACCTTGCAACATAAATTCTAATTTCAGTACGATACTCTGCTCCAATCTAGTTTTATTTCGATGACAAATATCACTTTCAAAGCTTTCAGTGAAATTTTACAATTTATAATTAATGCTAGAATAAGATAATAATAGATGGATAAAGTATGAAATAAATATATCGGCAAATGAGAAATTTAAATTGCCGAAATATATGAATACTAATTATGCAAGATTGATAAAATTAGCAATGGAAAATATATTACTGAAATAATTAATTTTCTAATTGAATTAGTAAAATTTCATCGATTGATCTATAAAGAGAATTAAGATCTATGAAAGAAGTGAGAAAAACATATATATATATATATATATATAATTGATGAAGTAATTGCTTATATAACATTTTCAGATAGGAAAATGTGGAAACATTTAATTATTTAAATCTTCTTATGGGATATTTCTATGAGTTAATGAGGTATCTGGCAGGAAGGAGAAGAAGAGAGGAATGGAAAAAGAAAGATGAAAATCAGAGAATTCGACGGTTAGAAAGACAAAAGATTGAAATTTTACTCGAAAATTGCACTGTAATTAGGAAGTTAATGAGATTGCGTGATCCTAAAAGACTTTCATATTTATCAACTTTATCATTGTTAATATATTGATTATTCTAATCATCAAGCTTATTTTCACCATTATTTTTCACTAATATTATGGGTAGACACCAAAACAAGTGCGCTCAAAATTGGTACTCATATGGGTCCACTTGAACAAGGCCAAGTTTACGCTGGTGGTTTGTTTCATTTTTTCAATAACCGTTTTTAAATTCATGATGAGGAATCC